>CM075332.1:5259137-5566637 GCA_037788925.1 Mytilus galloprovincialis
GGAAGGTCTTTAACATCGTTTGTTGCCTAATTTGTATTCTCAAAACGACTTATAGAGGAATGGTGATGACCAACAATACGTGCAATTGTCACAGCGACATACCTGCTTCTCTCATGCTGATTATCTGCTATCTCGCTGCAGTTATGAGTTGTGGATGACCAATTACAAGGTGTCAATCACATAACTTTATAAACTTGGTTATTTAAATTGTTGAAAACAATGAGGATAAAAACATCTGTTTTATTGTTTACGAGTACAGTAGCTGCATATGTAGTTAAAAACTTATCGAGTCGATATTTATTTATTTAACTCAGGTGATATTTGAATAATGTTTAACTTGTTCTATTTCCACAAATTATATCACAAAATTTTTAAATTTGAATTTCAATTTGGTGTTGCAATACTTTTTTCCATGTGTATATAAATAATACGTCTGTATAAAACATTTATTCATTTCTATCATTGTAATTTATAAAGTTTTATAGAACTAGTTTTGTCTACCACTGTCAAAAGATTTCTGACAACGAGTAAACTACTGCCATCACCAATATAATGAGGAAGTTTAAAGGTGGACGTTGGTTTCAAACCACCCTCAATCGACAGGACACGCACTACCTGAGATTCCCGTAGGAACACATATATTTTTCCATCATAAAAACTAACGCCTTCTGAAGTATCATTTAAATTATATGTCCATTTGACGCGTCCGTTTTGTTTAATGCAAGAAATAAAACTGTTGGTTTTAGTTTCAATGCTAACTACTATAGTCCCATTAGGAAGGCAGCACATACTTTTTAGAGGCATAATAAAGGGATCACCGAATTCGGTTGGTTCACAAAGAAAGGATTCACTAAAATGTTTCAAAACATTTCCATCGACGTTGATGATATCAATATGTGACGTAACCCCACGTGACCAATCAAAATTAGCTCTCTTTTTGAATGCACTGCTAGGTCTTGAGTGACAAATGACTGCGAACGCAGAATCTGGCAAACGCGAAATATCATAATAGGCCTTATCAGTAACTGTCTCTGACATTATGCTCAAACTCTTGTAAGTTGATAATCGAAAAAGACGCGATTGTGTCCCAGGGGAAGTAACTAGTAAATCGTCGTTGTCATGGATATTGGTGATATCGTATGCACCTGGTATTGCAATTTCATCGATGAAACTATCTTTAATTGTGTCTCGGAATCTTTTTACTTTAAAGTTTGAATTGTCAACGGCAATTATTGAATGTCCGTGAAGTGTTAAACCTGTAAATCTTGCAGAATTGTTTTTCTCTAGTCCACTTGGTTCATCTTTAATCTGGAGAAATGGTTCAAGTTCAAGTGCACGAGAAGGTAAAACATTTGATGAAAATTTGATTCGCTGGTTGCACACTGTAGCCTCAGTGTCTTCGAAATATAATTTATCCGCACGAACGACATGAACTGATCCTATTGGTTGATCCACAAGTTTGTCACACAAATTCAAAAACGTTTCATTTAGTTCAAGTTTTATCTCAATTGGGTCATCTGACACTCCAAGTGAATTGAACCGATCAGTATTTTTCTGTAGATTTTCCGGAACATTTGATAAAACGGTTAGCATATCCTTGGTTGAAGTTTGTGATTTTACATATTCTATTTCATCACGGACTCGTTTCAAATCTTTAACAATTTCTTCCGTTTTTTTCTGTAGTTCTTCTACGTTTACAACGCTTTCAACTTTGCTTAATATGTCCAGACATTTTCTATTTACCATTTTCTCAAAATTATAAACGATGGACTTCAATCTTAGAACGGTATCTTTAATCTGATGTCTGGATTGCGACAAGAGTTGATCTTTTTCAATCTCTTTAGTGACGATTTCCTGTCCGTGACAAATTAGACTTTCTATTTCGTCAGATGCATCTCCTAATTTCTCTCTTGCTAAGTCGGCACAGTTTTTGAACTTTTTGCAATTGCATTCGGTACTTCTGTGATGCTCAACAGCACATTCTGAACATATAATCTGATAACACCCAAAACAGAAAAAGTCACAAACATTATGAGGGTGTTCGGAACAAAGTATCGCATTTTTAGATTTTCCTTGCGTTGTCACATCACCTGCAACAGCCTGAAGCAAAACTATAGCTAACTCGTCTGTTGGAAAGGAATTAGCCCATTCTTCTGCTGATATATTATAAGAAGGCGCTGTTATCTCTCGTCGGTCTACTGGGCATGAAAATTTGTTGTAACGTCTTGACGAATGTATCAGTTGGGTTAAACATTCACAACATAACGTATGGTCACATGGTAGTAGTTTCGGATCTTGAAAAGGGTCTTGACATATAGGACAAGACAAATGGTCAGATGCTATATTATCCGCAAGTCGTCTCTGCATTCTGAAAAAGAATATATAGATATTGTAAGATGTGGTATGAATGTCAATGAGATAACGCTCTATCCAAGTCATAATTCAAAACACTTAAACCACTACAGGTAAAGAAACGGTCTTCAACACGGAGCCTTGGCTCACACCACACAGCAAGCTATAAAGTGCCACCAAAAAATACAAGTGTAAAACCATTCAAACGGGAATTAAAACCAACAGTATAATCTATATAAAAAAATGTTTGATGTGTTTTTCCATGCATGCTGTTTTTATTTGTATCATCGTCCTCTTTGTTAAACAACCGGATTGAACTTTTAAGATAACTTGGGAATATAATTATGGTCGTATTTCAGATCGGAAATAACGCTTACTAAAAAAGAGCGTTCATTTGCTATGCGGGATTTACAAGAACACAGCCACGTCCGGTACGAATTAGTATGTTTAATCCGTTTCCTCGTTTAGAGAGTGCACCACTTCCTGTACGTTAAGAGCCCTCGAATAACTGTTTTGGGAATTGACTATATGTGGTCTGCTACAAGTTAAAATGTATGTACATAAAATTGAGAATGGAAATGGGGAATGTGCTAAAGAGACAACAACCCGACCATAGAGCAGACAAAAGCAGAAGGTCACCAACAGGTCTTCAATGCAACGAGAAATTCTCGCACCCGGAGGCGTCCTTCAGCTGGCCCCTAAACAAATATATACTGGTTCAGTGATAATGAACATCACACTAAACTCCAAATTGTGCACAAGAAACTAAAAGTTAAAGAATACAAGACTAACGAAGGCCAGAGGCAAAAATGCGGCGGGGTTAAACATGTTAGTGAGATCTCAACCATCCCCCTATACCTCTAGCCAATGCAGAAAAGTAAACGCATAACAAAACCAAAGAACATAAACAAAATGACAATAATACATAAATAACATCAGACTACTAGCAGTTAACTGACATGCCAGCTCCGGACTTCAATTAAACTGATTGAAAATTATGTCTTCATCATATGAATATCAGGCACAATCCTCCCCGTGAGGGGTTTAGTCAATCTCCGGCGCAGAGTTCATATCCGTTCCATACATGCTCCGCAATACTGCACTTAATATGAGTGTAGTGTTACAAGGTATTGAACAGAACGGATATGTGATCTCTGCGCCGGAGATTGGGGTTTAGTATCATACCATCATAACATATATGAGAAGAACAGTATATATATCCTCATATTCCGTTGGCAGTCAAGATTTCCCGACTTTCTATAAATCCCTCTTTCTTTGCTACATGTGACATAAAAAAAATGAACTTTTGAAAATACTTTCGAAAGCGTTTACCTCTACTCGTCTAGACTGATTTTAAAAATGTATACCTTTTAATAAATTGCGTAGTTAAAAATGTAACCTTTATCCATATTGAATGTGTTTCGTGAGGTGTCAAGGAAGTTTGAATAACAAAGTGTCCAAAGATGGAACATGTGAGAGTAAACTCAACAAGGAAAACCAAGCAAGATGAGTGGTGAAGAAAAATTAACTAAATATATTTAGTAATGGGAACTAAATCCCTGTGCATCATCGCCACCGGAAATGGTTACCTACGAAGCGGCTAGCATTGAAAAAAAATATAAACAATGTAAGAATTCCTTTAAAATTAACCATTTCTACAGTCTAGATGAGGTAAACACTTTCGAAAGTATTTTCAAAAGTTCATTTTTTTTTTATGTCACATGTAGCAAAGAAAGAGAAGATTTTCTGTTTTACTCTTTGGTACGAGAACAATCATTATATTTCAAGACAAAGTTTTTAAATTATGATTCTGTGATTTTATATGTACTGAAATTCATTATCCAAAGGATGCATTTTTTTTTTGTGCATATATCTGTGTGGTTTCTTTATTCTACATTGGCTAGAGGTATTGGGGAAGGGTTGAGATCTCAGAAAACATTTGTCTGCTAAGTGTTGGCATATAAAAAATAAAAGCTTCATCTATCAGAAAATCTTTTCAAAAACGGTAACCTCATCGAAACGGTAGAAATGGTAAAACATTAAGGAATCCTTACTCGTTTTTTTTTTTACTTTCTCTCCAAAAACCAATTTCAGATGATGACACAAAGAGTTCATTGAGCTTTAAGCATTCTATATTCTTGGTAGTTTTTCCCGGGTACACGCCATAATTCCGACAGCCAATTACTCCGACAGCGCTTTGGTCTGACAACCCATTTAGTCCGACAACCCAATAGTCCGACAACCCATTGCTCCGACAGCCCAATACTCCGAAAACCCATAAGTCCTACACTTATCAAGTCAAGTATCAGGGTATCAGGGTAAAATAAAAATTGTATGTCTGTATTATTACGTTTAGATATGTCATTATATATTTTAAGAAATAACTCCGTATATATAAAATAAGGCTAAGGTAGTTCGAATGCTTTCTATATACTCAATTCGAAATCTGTATATAGAATAGAACAGAAAAGAATATTTCATTTTTCAAATTAAATGGTCTATAAAGAGCGTATAAATCAAGAACAACCCGTGATGGTGCGAGCTACTGATAATACCCCGCCAAAATATTTCGGCAAACAGGAACTTGTTGAGTTGTGAATCTGAAAAGCATCACACAGTATACACGTAGGTGATTATATAAACCTTTAAACCAAATTTCAGAAATCATTGTATTGTAGTTTCTGACAAAAATGTGACGAAAAAAATTTCCACTTGGCTGTCATGTGAAAAGTGTTTGGTAAACAGGGAGTTGTTGGTAATGAATCTGAAAACGCATCACCCGATATAGCCAGCTGTCGGAGTAAAGGAGCTACCATTTGATTTTTATGGGGGGGGGGGGGGGGGGGGGGGGGGGGGGGGGGGGGGGGCTAGGATAAAATTTGAAAAAAATAGGCAGGACAGGGAGTTTTAGTAAAAAAAAAGGCAGGATGAGACACTTGCAAAAAAATTTAGGACGACAATTTAGGTAATGAGTCAGGATCAACTTTAAAAAAAAAGGCAGGACCGAACAGAGTGAAAAATAAAAAGGCAGGACAGAGATTACAGCTAAAAAAAATGCAGGACAAAATTTTTCATCCTAGCCCCCCCCCCCCCCCCCCCCCCCCCCCCATAAAAATCAAATGGTAGCTCCCTAATGGGGTGTCGAAATAACCTTGTCGAACTAATGGGATGTCACCGTTTTTTCCACCTATAAAAATATTTGCAAGGTGGTAAATATTACCTATTTCAGCAACACATCATATCTTATATTTATCATTTGTATCTGTTGAAATGGCTATACAATCATTCTAAGGTTGTCATTTTTTTGGAAAATAAAGTGGTTAGAAAACGAAAGTAGAATGTTCAAAATTGTTATGTATGACCTTAGATTGGTTCTTACAGGAAGTTTTCATAATATTCGACCATATACACATTTTTAATTTTATCGAGCTGCAGTGAAAATTCTGCTTCGTTTCGCAACACATGAATTTTCAACATCCACAACAGTAACCAAGGTTCGCCTAGTACATATTATTATATACATGACATTTTGTACATTTGTTAACATATCAATATTTTCTTGATTGATATGATAAATTTTTAACATGAAAGTATATATAAACTACATAATGTATTTACTATATTACTTACATTTTACTCATTTGGTTTATTTACAACGAATTAATGTTACATAAATTACACATGCAAAATCGAAAGTAGAATTACGTAGAATTATGTTGTAGATTGTATGACGTATACATCTGTACATATATGTACATACGAATAATCACCAAACCATATCATAGATAATTATTAGATTTTGTCACAGATTGTGTCTATAAGTACATTTACGTCAGTGATTAAAGTTTGTTGCAGAAATACATTCTACCAACACGAGTCATGCATATATGTTATACAACGATTACGTTGATGCTTTTTTACTAGTTTAAAAGAGGGGGGGATGTTTTCAATTATTTTTTATTCATTTTATTTCACTTGCTATACTTAACTTTTGTTTTGGCAATATGACTTTTCACTGAAAATAATGAATCGAATAGTTGATTTATCTTACATTTTTAATTTGTGTTACTTTTCACTTAAAAAATAGATCAAATAGTTGATTTATTAGATACATTTTTAAATTTGTTTTGTGATTTCGTAAACTTCAATGTGTTTGTGTATTCCAAACTGCTACAGTCATGTTGTCTACACTGTTCTTAAATTTTGAGTGAAGGGGTCAAAACACAAAATCAAATTGTTAACCACTTATTTCACATGGTCTAATTAAATAAAATGCACACACATTGCATCTATAAAGACAACGTTGATTGTATATGAACAGAAACTAACATTTTTCTCTCAACATTTCATGGAACATATCGAAGAGCAGCCCACCCCTCTCTTTTGTAAATTTAATATAGTTCCTCTTTTGGTATCGTGTAATTTGCAATCAGCGAGAATTACTTCAGGAAAAAAGTTACTGTGATGCTTATTAATCGTCCATAGTGGTAAAATTGACAAGTTCAACACTAGGATAAATATATAATCACTTGAATATTTAAATGCAGATATAATTTTTGATGTTTTAATTTTTTCGGGATATTGAATTTCACACTTTTTCGTTCACTAAAAGAATAATGTGATTTGTTTAATTTGGTATTTGATATAGGAACAATAAATTACTACGAATATCCGGATTATAAATGTATCCTGAAATAAATTTTGTACATTTTGTTTTGCTTTGAAATACAGAAAAAAACACATTTATTGTATTTTACCCCGCTCTGAATTCCTATGAGGCCTCCGTAGTAATAATAAAAAAAAAAAAACGACAACCAGCTGATGATCTGGTGATCTGTACTCCGAAAACATCCGAAAAGAATTTTGCATTGTCAACACTAATACACAGTTAATAATTTCAGCAGTAAAAAGAAATAACAAAACAATGCCCGATATAATATACAATAGTGTTTGTTTGAATTTTTAGTCCTCAATGCTCTTCAACTTTGTGGCTTTATAACTATTTTGATCTGAGTGTCACTGATGAGTCTTATGACGTTACGTTACGTACGGTAATGCGTTCGAATTAAAATACATTATATTATTGCATAGCAAAATAATATTTCCCACAGAAAGTAAACAAAAGTAAGCGTGCAATAAATTACAATATTGCACTCGTGCAATAAATCTTCAAAATTCATGACGTCATCAACGACAAAATCTTAGTTTAAACCAATTTTTACTTTCAAATAATATGAGGCAGGCATAACCTGTGAATGGGAATAAATCAAACATGTTAAAAAGAGAAACAATGTAAACAAAGAACGTAACGTACGTTTCCGATTTTGGTTCTGTTGTTAGGGATTTTAGTTGTGACGTTATTTAAGTTATGACGTCATATTCAATGAAAACAAAGAAACGCTGTCATTCCCCAATTTCCAATCTAATTAAAAACCGATCTCCCATCGCTCCCGTTTTCTGATATGTTGCGTGGGAGATCTAACGAAACCCGCTTTGAGGTCACATGTGAGTGAACTAGAAGTTATGAATTTATAACGATATGAAAATGAGTTGACGACCTATTTATAAGCCAATCAAAAAAGTTTATGAATTATTTTGACTCACAATTTCGTCGTAAATAAAATGAAATACATCCCTTTACCTTTCGATAAACTTTCAAGATAGTGGAAGACTCAATCTCATTGGCCGAAAAAGACACACCTATGAGGTCACTCACATGTGACCTCAAAGCGGGTTTCGTTAGATCTCCCATGTGACATATCAGAAAATGGGAGCGATGAGAGATCGGTTTGTAATTAAATTGGAATATTGGGGAATGACAGCGTTTCTTTGGTACCTTTGGTAACTATCTGTTATTACTTACGCTTCGGAATTTCGATTTGTCAGTACATTCACTGATTTTTGACATTTTTCATTCGTTGATTTTGAGTGTTACACATTTACACCTTTAAGTTTTGAACTGGAAGTTAGGCGCCGTAATAAATAGAGTTAACCTTGCTGTTCAAGTTTGTCTGTAAGCTGTACGTGGTATGCCAATTGGAGACTTGAATTGACAGACGGAGCAATTAAGAGATAACTGTATTGTATTTGAAGCTTTAAGGACGTCCATCGGTAGTTTTTGAAAATCATAGAGGTTTCCCTGTTATATCAAACTTTATGTTTTTCAAAATTGGCTCAGTTTTTGTTTTTATTTATAATTGCAGATCTTATCCATCCGTTTTGCAATTGCTGTATCAGCTATTGCGTCTATTCTACTAGCCGGTTTATCATGTGTTTGAGTAAAACCTTGTACACTTAATAAGGCAGTTTGGTTGTATTTGTGTCTTAAAAAAAGGTTGTGATCAGTAGCGAACAAAACCCCAAATTTGCAGTAAACTCCGTCTTGTGAGGTTAAATAGATAATCCATTGGATATAGTAAAGCCATGCATATTTGAAACATCCGTACATATCTTGTTTTTGGAAATGGAAAAAAAAAACTAGGTGGGTTTCAATTTCGTTAAAAAGGCTTAAAATTTGAGCACTAGGTTCAGATGTGGAAATAAAGTTTATGCTATCCTTAGATTCAGCATGTGTCTCAGCAGTTGCAGAATTTTCTAAAAAAAATCTTATTGATATGATACGGTGAGAAAGTATTTGTCTTCAAATAAAGCCAGCAGAAAATGTCGTTCTAATTATAAAACCAACAAAATGATAAAATAAAGGGATACCAACTTTCAAATTTGGGGTTTTGTTCGCTACTGATCACAACCTGGGACATTTTAGTGGGTTGCGTGAGGGTCAGGTCCCTTTTGAAAATCTTAAAATTATTTTTGTTTTAATCATTTCTTATTTTAATGTTATCTTTACTATAAATTGAATCAAGGGAGCACTTAATATGGTGACACGATGTCGCTACACTCCGTTTAATATACACGTATCATAATTACATGGCCTGGTGGGAAATAAACCCCCTAAATCCTCTAGTGGTCACGAATGTTCATACAACTCTCGTCAATAGCAATACAAAAAAAATAGTTCGACAATGGGTAGAGCTTAAGCGATAGATGTGTATAGCGATATATACTGGGAAGATAAAATCACGTAGCGATATTTCCATTGATTAACTAATACTTACTGTTTTTGTAGATTTTTTTTTTTTTTAATATTTACATTTTCTGTCATGAACTGGAACTATCCCAATCTGAGTTTTCTTTTATATCGTGCAATGTCAAATAATTTTGTACATTTTCGAGATATCTTATACATTTTGTTCCGTTTCTGGAAACATGTTCATCTTTTTAGTGACTATATAGTGTACATTTTCATATGTGGACACAACACATAATTTTAATTGGAAACATATTGCAATTGTATGAGAGATTGTGATTGCCAATGTGACAACATAAAGGGAGAAAGTAAAACATAAATTGAATTACACTTTTAAATGTTTTGAACTGTTATGAGGTTACATGGAATGAGTTTCGTGATACATGTAGTCTCTACAGATTCATGCGACTATATTATTCTATAATCAGCTGACGAAAGTTTCTTTTTATGTAAAAGTATTAACTCTGAAATATTTGTCACATAGGCTGTTTCTGCATGTCAGTGATTTGTAAATTCAAACTCATCATAATCTGAGTTAGGTCGTTATAAATGTTATAGGCATACCCTGCAACAGGTAAAAATACAATAAGATACAATACACACGTCCGAAGAACGATAACACTAATTATATATATTTCTACTATCAACGCATCCATGCCAAGAAATTGCCTCCGTTGAAACCTTGCAAACATCCCATAGAGCAAATTACATAGATGATTAATGTTGACCATTTGATATATAGTCGTGTTCTAAGCGACACGTACATGCAGGTCATGCATGTACATTAATTTGTTGAATGAAATCGAATCTTTAACTACTAATACTACTAGTAAAAGGTGCCGTAGGAAGTCAACAGGAATTTTTAGCGAGAATTTCTTGGCATGTAACAGATTGAAAACTCAGGGTCAGAATTTATAAAACAGACAGGGGGCAGTGGCAAAAATTTTATGTATATTATAAACACAGAAAAGGTTACCCCGTCACCCTTTGCCAAAAAGAAAACCCTCCTTCTTTTTTTTTCCATGTGACTTCGGACTTTATGTTTTGAATTGTAGTTTCACTTTCCATATTAGGTATTCATTCTAATGTAAGCTCCATGTGGTGCACGAATATTGTATCTTTGAGTTAATATAAAAAAGAAGATGTGGTATGATTGCCAATGAGACAACTATCCACAAAAGACCAAAATGACACAGACATTTTCAAATACAGGTCACCGTACGACCTTCAACAATGAGCAAAGCCCATACCGCATAGTCAGCTATAAAAGATCCCGATAAGACAATGTAAAACAATTCAAACGAGAAAACTAACGGCCTTATTTATGTAAAAAAAAAGAACGAAAAACAAATATGTAACACATAAACAAACGACAACCACTGAATTACAGGCTCCTGACTTGGGACAGGCACATATATCATAAATAATGTGGCGGGGTTAAACATGCCAGCGAGATCCCAACCCTTCCCCTAACCTGGGACAGTGGTATAACAGTACAATATAAGAACGAACTATAAAAATCAATTGAAAAAGGCTGTAACTCATCAGATGGACATAATACAGGTGGACGTTAGGCTATTGCTATCAGTTCGGGCGGAGACTCCAAGCAGACAACATGCATGTTTTATAACGCAACTGTGTATTTTCTAATTAAATGAAAAAAGTTGCCGTTCCGGTACATGAATAGATCGGTTAGAAAGCAAGGTTTTAATTTTAATTATTTTGGAAAGCTTAATTTGAGGGTTGAAATCGGAGAGCACGTAAAAAGGGGGACGGGTTTTTCCACAGGGAATATTTGTTTCTAATGAACTCCACATTCGGATGGTTATTTTTTTTAAAATTTGATTAAAAATGGGAACAACAAATGTAAGGTAAATTGTGAATGGTCTTTTGTCCTTTCTCCAGAGGGGAAATTAGCTTATAAATCTGGTTTACTGTCAAACCCGAGCACATGTCTTTCTGTTGTGTCTGTCATTAGATGGCTGTATTATTGACGTTTTCCCATAATTTCAGATTGAAGCACAATGCACACGTACAAATTGTTTTAGAACATGACATTAAAGTTTGATGTCATGCATAAAAAAGTAAAGAAAAGCAAAAAAGAGACTCAAAGAACTAAATACAAAAAGACCAAACTATCTTATTTTCTGTACCTGTAATTTCTTAACTGAAAAAAATGTCTTCACTGGGAATGCTCGAGCTGAAAGTTACACTTTTCAGTTTGGCAAGGGCAATACTCTGTTTTTAATTTTGTAATTTTTGCGCATTGATCGCTAAAGACTCTGTCAGTGGTTCAAGGTATTGCTTGCCAAAGACAAGTCTACTAAGTTAACGAATGGTGCATTCGAATAGGGACTGCTGCATTCCTTCTCAGAAATTTTGCAATCTTTCGACATAGAAAACACCCTTTTCTGTTTAAAATAGATATTTTACATTATAAGGTGTCGACTGTAAGTTAGTACTGGAACTTGAACAACTTTGAAAAGTTAAATTTGTTATATTAAAGATCATCAAAGTTAAAAAATGTTATGAGATTTAAACAAAAGGTTGCCACATATGATACCATATGATGGACACACTAACCTTGAAAGTTAGTCCTCTTCTATATGTTGCCTTATCATTGGAAATCTTAAATATCTTCTCATGATTTAATGCTTTCCCCTAAAATATCCGACAAAATTTTTAAATAGTTTTTTTTCAAAATTATCCTATTCTTCTAGTTATTCAAAATTATTAGAGGTTGAGCTTTTTCATGTCCAGTGGCACATATTACATTGTTATCCGAAATAATCGTTGTACGATGCTGGAAAATTACTATTGTCAGATTAAATTTCAAATAAATAGATTCGTGTTTAACAAAACTATGATCGATCTGTGTGTGAAACGTCTAAGATGTACAATGATTGATGTAGTCATTGTTGGTCTTTAATGCCACTTTCCTCATTATTGTTATTTCACGGCGCCCAGCTTTTTTTCACTGTATAAAGCTGGAACGCCCGGAGAGAACCACTGACCTTCGGCAAGGAAACTGTCAATCCTAGTCAATTAAGAGTGGAGTCGAACCAAGCTACCACGTGTTGGGTTCAAAAGACACTTGTTTCTCACTTTATCCAGTTTGATTTGATATATAGTTTTGTTTTCTATTATTCATATTGAAGAAACCAAGACTTTTGAAAATCGAAGATGAAAATGAAGAAAAAAAGGGAGCCGAGTGCATAGTTCTTTCAAACAGATTCTTTTATCGCTGGGATGCTGTCTCGTCATGCCAAGACATTGCCTCCGTTGAAATCTTGCAAACATCCCATAGAGCAAATTACATGGATGATTAATGTTGACCATTTGGTATATGGTCGTTTTTCGTATGCAAACGAGTAGAATTTAAAGCTGTCACAGAGAGGTAATAAATTGATTAAAACTAAAACAGGTAGGCATGTTGCATGTGTTGTATAGGGGCAAAGTTTTACCTTAATACAGGCTAGGTTGTCATGTACTTAATTTCGAGCAAATAAATAAATAAAAATTCTAGGCGTCACTGTGTATTTTATAAAATGCAAAAGAACACGACGTCCTGAAAATAACAATTTAGTTTGCATATGAAATAAACACAGATTCGCCTTGGTTATATTTCTGCCCAATGCAAGTAACCGGCCTGCACAGGTACCACCATTTGCATCCTATTGAAATTTGCAGGTGGAAGATAGGTCCGCTGCTGTATGCCCTGAGGTAATCGGTGCTCACAGGTAACCGGGGAGTTGGTCATTGATTATTTCGCACGAAAATATTGAAATTCAACAAAAGACGCACCCAAGATTTGATAAACCAATCGTTCGTTAGTAATAATACAAACTTTAGAAGATAATGTTAAAAAGCATAATTCAACGAAAATCTTTTGATACAAGAACTTATCAAAGACATTTACATTGTCAATCAAGAAAAGTGCTTCGGATGCATAAAATCTAAAACGTAATGTTTTCATTTTTAAACAATTAACGAGCATTTTTCATGATCGATTCATTAGCTGCTATTTGCAACAAATTTTGGAACTTGGGGGTCCTCACTGCTTGTCAACATCGTACTTTATTCGGCTCTCGTTACTTTGTTGATTCGATCGTCACAGGTGGATCTTTTGTAGACGAAATACGCGTCTGATGTTAAAATTTTATTCCTGGTACCAATGATGTCTCAATTCCTTATGCCATTATAACAAATTTAACTACCTGCTGATATTAATTATTTGTTTTTGTTTGTTTTATTAAACAACAACAAATGGTTAAGTATATAAATAGGTCAAACAAATTGTGAATGTTAAACGAAAAAACAAAAACAAACCATTTCTTTCCCCTTAAATATAGTTCAGTGTACAACAAAGCATTTAACAATTTGTTATCCTTTTTAAAACTTTACTCTTTAATTTTTCTGCTGTCTATTAACGCTTTGATTTACTTGCTGTTCTGATCCAGGCTGCATATGCCATGGTTGCTGACTTGTGTTAGCATTTGACATTCCACTATGTTGTTGACTTTCAGGTCCATGCCACACCTGACCAGGAAACTGCCATGGCATCATTTGTCCTTGTGAGTTTGTCATATAATATTGCTGCTGGTATCCTTGTGGGTATAATACTCCGTTTTCATTAACATTTGGTCCTTGTAAATGTGTGACGGTATGGATTACGCGTTCTTGTACTGGGTTAAATATTACCACAGTTTGCTGCAAAAAAGTTTCTTTTAGTGAATGTTCCGAATTTACATTACAGTACATGAAGGTTAGAATTGTGCTACAAAACAATGTAGAGGTATATCCTGCCGAACTGACTTTAACTATTTAGCTAATACTAAAAATGACCACTGCCCTTTCCTGTATCTTGATATCTATCTATAACGGGAAGCTTTATACCAAAATTTATGATAAAAGAGGTGATTTTTCATTTCCTATTGTTAATTATCCATTTTTAGATGGTGACGTTCCTTGTCACCATCTTATGGTGTTTATATATCTGAACCTGTTCTTTGGCTCGTATATGTAACAGCGTATTTGATTTCAACAAAAGAAATCTCTGTATTACTGATAAATTTTACACCAGGGTTTTGGCTATCATTAACTGGTCCAAACATTTACTAAGTTTTATCATCAGTACAAAGAAATCATTCGTAACTATAAATAAACATGCATATATCTTATACGTTCAGGTATTTCACATTCAATATTGCATGGTAATATTCTTTATAAAGCACAAAATGTCAGCACTCACCTCAAAAGCTAACCAAACTTTTATTCGGAAGGGACATAGTTACGATACTGTTGTTAGGTCATTCAGGATATTATGACTTATTCAATGAAACATTTAAGGTAGCTTTCGTTATTATGTCTTTGATTGAGTCAAGCCATTTCAATTTATATCTTATAGTGTGTCTTTCTATGTTGTGATGTTACACAATTGTTTCAGAGAAGAGTGAATCTTGGTTCCTATTAATAAGTTTAAACCCGCAGCATTTGTTAGCACCTGTCCTAAATCAGGAAACTGATGTTCAGTAGATGTCGTTTGTTGATGTGGTTCATGAGTGTTTTTGTATCTCGTTTTTTTTAATAGATTAGACTGTTGGTTTTCCGGTTAATGGTTATACACTTGTCATTTTGGGGCCCTTTATAGCTGATGTTCGGGGTGAGCAAATGCTCCGTATCGAAGACCCTGCTTTGACCTATGATTGTTAACTTTTACAAATTGTGACTTGGATGGAGAGTTGTCTCATTGACACTCATATCACATCTTCTTATAGTTACTAGTATTTAATATCTGGAGCTTTTACATGTTATATGAAATGCAGGTATAATAAGAGAAATAAAACTTCACTGACTTGATTGGTTGTTAACATTTGTGAGCAGCAACAACAATAGGTGGCCGAAGTAATGGCTACTATCATTTCAATAGCAGCACATGTGTCGATGATTGCTGAAACTGCTACTATATATTCATTGTCTCCCACCTAAAGGAACAAACACAAACTAACTGAAATTAAGTATGTCACAGAAACAGGCAATACAGAAAGAGGAAAACTAGAATTCACGCGTTGTAGCTGAAGCATACAGACACTAGTAATTCAAGATATCGTGAAACAAGAATTATATGAATGACAGATCGGATGACTGCTAACACACTATAGCTTATCATTTAACACATTGGAACAAATCAATTTGAAAGTATTTTTAATGCCGCTGTCTTCAAGATCTGAACAGTGTTTGTTCGTTGCAGACCATCACTGTTAACTACAGGAAAATATGAAGTAATTATTTGCACATGTTGCAGTGGTTTTTGTAATGTTTGTTAGAAAAATGGACGGACACAATGACGTCATTGTTGTGGTATGGGATACTGTAGATAATTAACCATGAAAATCCAAACTTTATCTGCTATTATTTGTACTAAAAATACCAATTTAAATTTACTGTTGTTTATATCATTTAATCAATTAGTAAAAGTTATTGTGTTATTGTGGTTAAAATAAATTTGCAAATGTTTTTAATCATTCCCATATAAACAATCCTTCAGTGGCATAACGATGTATCTTCATTTATTCCATTTGATCCTCTCCTGCTTGTCACGTGATCAAGATAGTCGTCATACAGGCTATTAAGTTTTCCCGATGTAAAACCATAGTTCAAAAACAAAAGTAGACTATCTGCAATTAAATTTGTTTGTGGGTATCGTGTTGCTTAGACTTTAGTTTTCTATTATGTGTTTAGTGAACTATTGTTTGTTTGTTTGTCTTTTTCCTTTTTAGTCAAGTGGTTGTCTTTTATTTTCAAATTATTATTTTTATGTCGCTCTGGTATCTACCGCTTCTAACATTTTCTTAGAAAAGTATCGAATATAATCGGTCCAATGTATCGTCGTTATGTGTAGTGGTAAGTGAACACGTTTTTTGTGGTGGTGGTGGTGGTGGTGGTGGGGGGGGGGGGTTGTTTTCATTGAATTAGCGATCATTGTTAATGTTTGCAAAACAGTCAGCTTTCAATGTACTTGAACAAAACTCATTGAATACCGTTTAGCGGGTTATTCTCGCGGATAGAACAAAATCGCCAAAATAAATTCCGACAATTTAAAACAGTTCATGCAAACGTATTGATAACAGTTTTGAATCCGCCAAAATAATAATCACCAAAATATTCCGTATACCTTATTCAATGAAAATCGCGAAATTTTACAACCGCGAAAATAACCCACTGTACGGTTTATGTATTAACATTACGTTACTTACATCGACAATAAACACACTGAGAAGTCCAATACTCAACATCGCTGGACAAAATACTACTGCGGAAATAATACTTAACACCAAGAACGTTATTTTCTAGAAAATAGAAAACTCTTGTCTAGGTAGTAAAAAGTTCATCGCATACATTTCGTATGCCAATGTAGATCAATTCAACACACCTACATTCAATACCACTAACTTGATTGTTTGCGAAGTGTTTTGAAATAATAATAAATTAGTTGAAAATGATTTTTTTCTGAATTAGGTCCTTAAAGTATTAACGAAGGTTTATTGACTCGAAAATCTTGACGGATTGTTAAAAAAACTTTTCATGATCATTGATAAAGTTCTTATCTGGCGATAAATGACCCTGTAGTTCTACACTTGTAGAACCACAATGACATTCCCGCAATTCTCAAAAGTCCATTTGCAGGTGACCATATTCAACTACAAATAGACGTTCAACTCAAACTGTAGACATTTTCAGGAAGGTTAACAATAAAGTAATGCAATTGAACAGAGTACCATTAAAACGTTATTTCCTATAACCTATATGACTATATGTAATAATAACATAACACTGGTATTTATTCAATTTTTGAAAAAAAACATGTAAAAGTGTAATGGTTGCTCCTTGACTAATTGAGCCGACATGTTATGTTAAAAAAGATACGCGAAGAAACATATCAATGTTAACAATATTTTAAAACTGTCAGCATGTGCTCTAAATCTAAGACCCTCTATATTTACCAAACATTTCCATCTCAGTTTCCGAGAATCTGTCATACAAAGTGGAAATATCCCAGTTAACAAATACTGAAAAATATCACGATTTATGTGCTTCATTATGCATGTAGATATAAGAGTTGATCATAAACCGACATGTAGTGCATATAGTGGGACAGTTTAATTCGTTTGTAATTATACTTTATTGTCTACGTTGGGTTTCCGTTGTGTCGTTTGTTTTCTCTTATTTTTGTGTGTGAATTGACATTACTATAAGACGTGTCACGGTACTTATCTATCCCAAATTCATGTATTTGGTTTTGATGCTATATTTGTTATTCTCAAAGGATTTTGTCTAATGCTTCGTCCGTTTCTCTGTGTGTGTGTGTGTGTTACATTTTAATGTTGTGTCGTTGTTCTCTTATATTTCCCTCAGTTTTAGTTTGTTACCCCGATTTTGTTTTTTGTCAATGGATTTATGAGTTTTGAACAGCGGCATACTACTGTTACCACTGTTTGAGATTTGGCGGTTTTCAATAGGGGTTAAAATTCCTACGGTTTTGTCTGTTCAATGGCGGAATTATGGATTTCAGTGGCTATCTTTGGTTGTAGTCTAACATATTTGGTATTTACTTTTAAAAATGTTGTAAGCCGTCTTTCATTATTGCTTGGCATATAGTTATGACGATGTATTTTATAGGTTACTAACGGGTGTGGACATATCTATTTTAAAGGTGTTACAATACCCTGTTATTGTCGACATCATTATCATTTGGTATGTTGCAATCATAGCACGTCTCCTTTAGTAATACTTTTATCGATGTTGAGTATGCTAACCATCAGCTACAGTTGGAGCGGAGCCATTGTAAACAGATTTAAATTAGGTGAAATTGCGATCACGTTTGATAGGGAATAATTATCATGTTTAATGTTGCTCCTTTTAAAATTTCGTTGTCTTCTATAAAATCAAGGCAACAACTTCATAAATACAAACAGCGCAACATATGCTTTTAAAGAATTTGTATATCCGGATGTAAGTTTGAGATCATGTATACAATTGTACTGTTTCTATCTATTCATTTTTGATTGAACATGATGAAGCAAAACAAAAATAAAAAACATAAAAAACATAGTTTTTGTTGTTTATATGATAAACTTTTCGGTTAGCAGCTTTCTTTTTTTTTTTTTTTTTTTTTTTTTTAAAGAAAACAATAGTTAAACACATCGTTCTAGTTATCCTTTATCTGGCATTAATGATGAGTTTATTTATGTCAACATTTCCTACAACATGTACAATGAAAAAATTGATAATTTCAGTCATTGTCTCTAATAATCAAAGTTCTTAGTTTCACAATTAGTTTGGTAAACATTATAATATATAAGAGAAAGCTATATAATGTTTTTAGCTTTACATACGTACGCAGTGTCGCAATTGGAGTTCACCTAGCAACACGCATCTGATCACATAATATAGTTGCAATTATACTTACCCAAAGAGATAGACATACACAGGTCCCATACAAAATCATGATTGATGTGTAATCTATGCAAGTGAGGCCCGAACTTGAACTTGAACCATACAAATAACCGTAATTATTCACACATAAATAATTGTGACAACAGGAAGGCTTTTTGTTCGTACTTGTGATAAGTCCCACTGTACACGCAGTTATACAGACAACACCTATACTAATCTGTATGCCAGCAAACATCTTCAGCTTATCAACACCGAGCGCAGAACGGATATTAGGTTCAGCTGTATTAGTTGAAGTAGAATCAGTTTGCTCATTTGGATTCATATTTACTCTACAGATGATATGAAAAGTATATAAATATTTGCTTTGCTCATTGTTGAAGGCCTTACGGCTAACTATAATTGTTAATTCTGTGTCATTTTGGTCTCATGTCGAGAGTTGTCTCATTGGAAATCATACAACGTTTTTTGATATGTAGCAACATGGTATTCTTAACGTTTTAAGAAAACGCGAGTCAGGAGCACACAATTCTAAGATGACATTTTTGACTACTCTTGTTTAAATTTATCATACATAAACATATGGTCTATCCATTGTTGTCCATAGTATCTACTACCTATAGAGATATATTAAAGAATATTGTTCCGAACATTGGCTGTCAATGCATCTGTATTTCGAAAATTCTACTTGGATGTTAGTAAAATTAAATATAGAAAGGCACAATCACTAAACAATAATATTCATCCTTCAATTTGTATTATATTTTCGATACTTCAGCAGCGACATCAGCGAAAAACTGTAGCTTGCAATACATGGTTGTGATTGGATTCGGTCAAAACAAGTATTTAGTATTCAAACTAACACTCAAATTAACATGCTTGTTTTACTTATTTTGATTCAAAATGTATTCAACACTACCATTTGTTTATTTATATATAAAATAATATATTTAGTAGAATTATTCATTACATTTTAAATATTTTATCCAATGTATCAAATGAAATGATGACCTGAGCGACCATTAGATATGCTTTAAAAATTGGATTCGTCCGTGCTGGTCCATTCGACTGACGTGTTTTAGCTTTTTATTTTTACCTTCAATTAGGGAATTTTTCGCGGAGTTAGGCTTTTTTTTTAATTTTAACTTTTTTCATTGTTTAATTGTTTTTGGCATCTTTATATTGTTTTATTCGAGCGCCCTTAATGAGTCCTGTATTGCCTTCACACTTGTAATTATTGTATCCATGATGATATACTCAACTTTTTGATTTTTAATTGAAGTAAACATTAATTTCTATTTATGCTTACCTGATGAAATAAACTGCATAAAGAACTTTTCTTTGAATCCTGTGAAGTCCAAAAGGAATAGATTTTTCGTCAAGTTTGAATTATAAATATTTTCTGTTAATATGTATATTTAAAAATGCTTATATTCGAAGCCCAATGTGTGTGGCCAAAATCAAGAGTACTTTTAAAAAAAAACTTTGCTTTTTCCCGTGAGTGTACACTGAGAGATATCCTTAGTTATTGATGAATATTTTACATTTCAAATCGGCACAACTGTTTTTTGTCAATTCCTCAAAAGCTGACACTGTTTACTTATAGTTGATATTGATCAAACATTTTAAACAATGTATATGTATATACATATATACCATAATTTTTGTTTTAAACCCATAATGAACTATCAATATAATTGTACATATACAAACACACAAACATTGTAATTTGTTTATTAGACAATAGAGATTATCATCTCTGATCATTTACATTATCAATTTCAAAGTTATCTATTTAGAAAATATGATGTTAAAGGGATAAAGATGCATACTAGTTTAGGTTTGTTGGGATTTAAACAATGATTATCTTTGTATTGAATTTCTATATGGCAGGTTCAATTTGAATATTGTAACAGTGTTTATAATCAAGTTGTTGTGATACATTATTATTGTCAAGGAAAAGGCGTGTCATAGATAATGTAATATAGCCCAGTAGTCAGTACTTCTTTGTTGACATTAGATATCATTGATATGGTCATAATCATAAATTAACTGTTAACAAAACTTTGAATTTTTGAAATATAAGGCTTTACTACGCAAGGATAGATTAACTTAGCTGTATTTAGCAAAACCTTTAGAAGTTTTAGGTCATCAATGTTATTCAACGTCGTACGTTTTTTTGGCCATTCATCTTTTTTTTATTCGAGTGTCACTGATTACTGTTTTGTAGACGAAATGCGCGTTCGGCGCAAATACAAAATTTCTATCCTGGTATTCATGATGTGTTTATTTGTAATTTTTTCTGATTATAAGTAGGATTTTTCAGTCAGTAAATGCCATTAGTAAAACATATGCAAGATCCAAAATTGAACATAAAAAAATGTATTGATTTCGTAAATGAAAAACCATACCATGTATACTTTGTCCTGGTTATGTTTCTTTTTGGGACATAACGTATAAAATATATAATGCATACTGAGGACTCAGTTATATTCGTGGGATACACATTCTTATGGAATTAGTGAGAACAAGTAAACCATGAATTTAACTATGCAACTAATCAGATATTTTCTAATTGGTTGTATGCAGACTTTTGAAGAAGAAAAAACCCCACGAAATCAATTTCCTCACTTCAAGAAAATTGATACCCACGAAAATAATTGAATCCATAGTATATTTCTCCTGAAAAGCCGAGCCATAATAAATTGCAGTTTGCTTAACGGACAATGCTATATTTATCTAATTTATTTCCAAAACAGTAGAAAATGTATTTATCAATGGTAAATAACTTTATATATACAAAAAGTGGATATACGAAGGGGGCAAACTGTGGATATTGTTTTGGAAATAAATGCGATTTAACCTTATAATACGATATCTGTGGAAATCTATAAAAGAGGGACGAAAGATATCAAAGGGACAGTCAAACTCATAAATCTAAAACAAACTGACAATACCATGGCTAAAAATGAAAAAGACAAACAGAAAAACGATTGTACACAAGACACAACATAGAAAACTAAAGAATAAACAACACAAACCTCACCAAAAACCGCTGTTCAAACTCATAAATCCATGGACAAAAAACAAAATCGGGGTAACAAACTAAAACTGAGGGAAACGCATTAAATATAAGAGGAGAACAACGACACAACACTACAATGTAACACACACAGAAACGACCAAGCTTCAGACAAAATCCCACGAGAATAACAAATATAACATCAAAACCAAATACATGAATTTGGGATAGACAAGTACCGTGACACGTCTTATCGCAATGTGAATTTACACTCAAAAGTAAGAGAAAACAAACGACGCAACGCGTTAAAATGTAACACACACAGAAACTAACTATAATATAACAATGGCCATATTCCTGACTTGGTACAGGACATCTTTAAAGAAAAAAATGGCGGGTTGAACCTTGTTTTGTGGCATGCTAAACCTTTATAGCCATGTGAAATATAACATTAAAATGACAACTCAACACCACAGGACTACAATATAAATAAATTGGAGAATACAATTGACAAAGAAACACACGAACAACAGCCAACAAAAGGCAACAAGTTGAAAGTTTTAATACGCCAGAAGTGCATTTTATCCACACAAGATCTACTAGTGATGCCCAGATACAAAAGTTTGAAAGCCGAAACAAGCACAAAGTCGAACAGCATCGAGGACCAAAAGATCAAAAAAGTTGTGCCAAAAACGGCCAGGGTTTTCTGTTAGTTACCAGAACATACTTATTATTTAGAATAATTTATACTTTAGCAAACAGTAAATTTATAAAATTAATAAACAAAAGCTGTACATGATAGAACTGAAATATTAACTAATTACAGGAAACAACTGAAATACATTACATAAACCAGACATTTGCAACACAAAATGTAGACACATCCGAATACGTTTAAACCTCAACGCCAAGTGACGTCATATTTGAAATTGTAAAAAAATGACAAAAAAATGATGACGTCATTTGAATTTGTAAAACAGATCATCAAACAATTAAAAATGACGTCATTTGAATGAATTAGATAGAATTAGGATTGATTTAAGATTATATTTGAACTAAATACTGATATTGCATTTAATAACAATGCACATTTTTATATTTATTAATAACACCCATTACTAGAACTATGAGAATTATTTTCCAAGGATTAAGGTAAATTTATCCAGCAATGATTAATCTCTTGTCCGTGTCATTATAATTATTTACACATTTTTTTTTCAGTCTACGTGTCCATTTATTATCAAAAGAAAAATAATAAGGATTCTTTTTTATGAAGGATCCTCATATCCGTCATGTGTAAAGTAGCATTATTATGTCGGCATGACAAAGTAAAATATTGTTTTACATAACAATATCGTAGAAATGCGCAAAGCTTTTTTAATGCGTTTCTGAATGCAAAGCTGAACTTCTTAGGTCTATCAGCATAAGATTAAATTAACTTACTGACTCATACTGAGCTAATCACATAAAATATTCCATTGACAACCTAAGATTTGCCCTTTAGTTGTTCTGTTCATCAAACTTTTAAGATTTTGATTGTTACCGATGTCAATGTCCCCATTTATAACATGAGAAGCTAGACTATAGGTGTTTGAAGGACGAGCAACTGAAATCGGTGGTTTAATTTTCTTTAAATATTATAGGATAAATTACTGTTCCTTTGTTATCTAGTTTTTTTGTATGAAAGCCTTGATTTCAGATAAAAGAATGAAAAATGTGTATATTATGTAATACAACTTAAAGTCTAGGCTCCAAATCTTGTGCTCTCGAGGTCTGCATTCGACTGACATCTTGCGTACGAATAATAATGAAGACTATCTTGCCTACGTGTTTGATCAAAATTGTACTCTAGATATTTGTTCTAAAGGAAGGATTGAACGAATGTCAATTGTGCGAAATTATCTCCTATCAAAGAAAGGCAAAGGATAACAGAGGAACATTCAAACTCTAATGACGAAAATAACATAACAATGCCATACCTATAAAGTCACATTCAGGAAAAGGGAACTGGATTGTATTCACTAAATTAGGAACATATCATCTGTTAAACGGGTATTCAATAACGGCAACCAACTCGTGATAGATCCTATAAATTCACTAAGGGACGATTTCAACTTCACCACTTGGAAATTTTGGTTGTAAGCAGCAACCCTCTGTCAAAAAAATGCATGATAAGAAAAAGTAGCCCTTGAAAATCGTATATACTAGGAGATATACACTCTGTATGTAGGCGCTGCTGGAATGTTACTACATAGAAATTGAAAGTCCTTTACTTCGAAGCTGAAATTATCTCTTTTGTCGTTAAGTTTTCAACCGACCTTCATTGCCAATTATAGATTATTATAGATGGAGGCAATACAAGAGGCGATATTTTTGATCTACTTTGAATGGGATAGATGCATTAAACATAGTCACAAAACGATGTGAAGCAAGGAAACATCATCTATATCATGTATATAGCAGATTGTAAAGTTAAAAAAACACCAAAAAAATAAATAATTATAAAGTCAGCCTCATATGAAGAAGTCGAGAAAAAAAGAGAAGCTCAGTTGGCTCCCACAGGAATGCAGATTGTTCGTTGAAAAACAATTCTTCCAAACGTTACACGTATGATGTGAGTGAATGAATCAAACATCTTGATATTGTCAATTTTCAAAAACAAATTGTTTGATTCAGGGATACTTATTTTTACAAACTTATGATTTATCCCTTTCTAATTTGGTATCTACTTGGTCGTATTTTTTCTGAAACAAAGCAGGAATAATTTTTCAATTTTATCTTTCGTTTGGAATAACGAATGCGTATGTAATGTATAGAACATTTAAGTGAGTTTTTTTTTTGCAAAATAAAAGAGTCTTAGAATGTCTGTACGATAACTTAAAAAATGTTTTGGCATCAACATCTGATTTCGGGCACCTAGATAAATTGTAGTTTCACAATCATTGTGAAGCACAGGTTTGATGGCTGATAAAATGGATGTTAATAATTGAAAACAACACGTTAATAAGTTTCTTGAAAGTGTTTTCGTGACGCATTTCGAAGACCACACAATATACAGTGTTTTTTAAGGACACTTATGTAGTTTGGGCAGCAAATACAGCGATTGAAGATCCAGTTCATTTTTTGTAATTTATTTTTATTTCATCTGAAAATACACCAAGTATTAAGATACATATTTATATAGTTAATTCATAATACATGTATTGATATTAAATTTTTCAATAACAGTCTAAAATTAAAAAGTTAGTTATGCTAATTGTTCTAAATTTTCTACTCGATCATACACATCCTTTATCACTCTGGATTAGAATACCTGAATATGCTGATAAGGTTAATGATGGCATCAGCCTTCTCATCTAGCCACATGCATCACTGCCTATACAATGATGTTGAACATGACAGGTACCAGAAGAGGCCACCAGAGATCATTAACAGATAACATGTTGGACAGAATCACATAATAAATGTCAACCTAAGTCAAGGGGAGATAATTCAAATACAATAAAAAAAACCCTAGTATATCAACATATATATATAACAATAATGATAAACATAGATAGTACTTTTAAAATGCACAAAAATCACTGTCCAGTTGTGATGTGCATCAACATATTATTAATTCTACATGAACTATAAAGCCTTAAGGTAGATCATAAGTATATACTTTTTGAGACAGAATTTTCTTATAATTTGACAAAATGAAGATTTTACTATGCTTTTTTTTTTTTATAAATATAATAAAATGTATGGGTCACCGCGCTATTTTTCAAGCTATAAGTTCTTGAAAATTGCCTAAAAGTTAGATTGTTCATGAAAAAACACATTTGTGTGCATAAAAAACATTCTATGAGATAGAATTTTGAAATAAATTGTGAGAAGATAGGTTTTATTACATGTTTTAAGAAAATAAAAATAAAAAAGGGGGTCACCGATTTTGTTTTCTTGCTACAAGTAAAAATAATAATTTTTCGTATTAGTCCAGTATAATATTTTTACAAAAGAGTTATCTCCCCTTAAATGGCTCATTTGAAAAAAAATATTCTAAATACAAAAGAAAATGATATTTGTTTAAATATTTTGGTTTATACAATAAATCACCAAATTTTCTTTATCTAAATTAACAGTCTAACCATTAAATTGCAAATCTGTCTCAAAATTTGCTGATTTGGGCAATTAACTTGACCGATTTTGACTGTACAATCCAAGATGGCTGTATACCATGTATCTACCTTAAATAAGTACAAAATAGACAGATCTCTCCTCACATGTGTACTAAGTTTTTAATTAATTCCCATTAATTTTACTATCAAATTTCTCTCTTTTTTTAGGGGATCTGTTAAAGGAGGTAGATATTTTTTCTATTCGGTAGGAATTTTTAATCATAGCTATGACACCTGTAAGAGTCGGTAATGAAGTATTAAAGCGACATGTATACATGTAATATTTAACCAAAATAGTGAGTAAGTTTAGGGAAACATCCCAAGACTCTGACCCAAGAACAATATTTTCCACATTAAGTATTAAAGTTAAATTATTTTCAACTAGAAAAAGTGCTGCAATTTCTAACCACAAATTTATAACTAGGGTACATTCCCAGAAAAGGTGACTTATAGTTTCTTTAGTTTCATTACAGAAACTACATAAGTTAGGTTTTTTTAACCCATATTTCTGCAATAATGCATTTGTAGCGAGAGTTCTATGTAAAATATTAAACTGTAACATACTAAATTTGTTGTTTTTAGTGCAACAAAATGGTAAACTATAAATGAAATCCCAATTTTCTATATGAGTGCCTAGTTCCTTACACATTTTGTCTTTTTGTTTTGTAGGACGTTCTGTATACATTGACAAGATTTTTTAATAAAAGAACTGACATGACTTTTTATTGTTTTTTATAAATTCAAATTTATCGTTAGATATGTGCTTAATTTTCTCTGAAGTGTAGTGATTAGATTTTTCCAGTCTTTTGGTATCATATGAAGCAAAGAATGGTATTCCAAGAAATTAATATTAAGATTATATTTTTCGCAGAATAAAAAAATAACTGTTTTCGTCAAGTAAATCACCTACAAAGAAAACTCCTGATTTAACCCACCTCTGGTAAAAGACAGTTTTATTCTTAATGTTCAAACTCTTGTTTAGCCATATGGATTGTTTCAGGATCCCTTCAGCAGTGTCATTAGTGACAGTGTTTAGGATATTCCAGTTTAGTAAAATATCTTTCAAAAAAATATTAAAATTTAAAGAAATCTTTTGGATACCATCAGATCCAGTTCTTCATCTTTAATTGTAATTACAAAAGAAAGATAAAACAGATAATTCAGGATTTCTTCTTTAGTATGCGTATATCAAGTACATGTATATGGAGTTTCCATGTCATTTGTTAATACCTATTTCATTTATCAACAGTTTATGTTATATGACTTACACACAAACACGATGTTGTTTCGGGATTATCTGCTGAGATAGCATTATAAATCGAGCATCATTGTATACAAAAAAAGAAAGTCTTGTCTAATCTGTTAATATGAATTTTTGGTATATTGGTTTATTTGACAACTTAAATTTAACCATTTTTATATAAAACATCCTTTTACCAGCTGTTTTATACACCCCTATCTAGGAGATGATCATTTGATTCTGTTTCGGGTAAGAATAATATTGATTTTCCTTAATGAATTATCTATTTTTACGTGTTGCAAGACTGCCTTTTTAAAACTAAAAAAAAAGCATTTTCACACGTGGAAACATATTTGTCTGTATATTTTGTGGAATAAATACTAAGTCGTATTGTGTCTTTGGGAATATGTTATCATTTTTTTTCCAATCATTGTTATACGTCCTCACCAATGTCGGCAGGAAATCAAAGGTAAATAAAGGTAGGCATACAAATATAAGGTGTTGGATCGATGCTCTGTTAATTTGCTGGTGACATTGTATTCAGTATTGCAGACACTACAGCACTTACAATTGCTTATTTTGCATTCTTTGTAACACTATATGGTAGAGTACTGTTATTTATTTTTACTTTAGATGTAAAGTACATCTTTAAAAAATGTTTGGTCTGTGATAATGTATAACAGGAGATAATGGAAACATTAATTTTGAGGAAGATTCATTTTCAATAAGACGCCAGTACTTGCCGATAGTAGATGGAATATTTGTTAGATCGTGATGTACTGTGAAATCATTATAATTATTCGTTGGATATCAATTTTCGTGGATTTCATGGGTAAAGTTGAACCACGAATTCATATGTTCAACAATATACGAATGTTATATAGGCTTGTATGCAGACTTTGGCAAAACCACGAAATTAAATATCAACGAAAATGAAATGTTTACAGAATCCACGAAAATTGATACCCACGAAAATAAATGAATCCACAGAATATACATTCAATACGAAAATTGACACTTAATGTTTTTATACTAAAATAAGTGAACACATACACCAATCCCTTACTGCTTTAGACTAATTTAGATAATGGTTGTACCACAAATAAAATTAATTTCTCACGAATACCACTTAGAAAGAGTTTCGGTTTCCTTTAAAGTACATTTGTTAAGTGTTTATCACTTATGATACGAATATTTTTGATCGTAATCTTAGAATACCAGCAAATGATATTTATCAGAGCAAAAAGTTTAACATCCTCGTCAAAGAAGTTATTTCTGTCTATTTCATATTTTCTATTTATATTACTTGAAATAGTCCATGGGAAAAGACTTCATTGTTGTAGTATAATAACGCATTTTGTTTTTTTTTTCTGTTTAGTTATTCCATATTTTGTAATACCGTCGATTTTAAATTAATTAATTCCCCTCACTTAGAAGCAATATACCAACTTCACCTGCATATGGGATATCAATTCTAAATTTATTCGGTATTCAAGAGCTTGCAGCTCCTACTCAGACTTTGTAATATGTCACCAGTGTCTGATCAGAAAATTAATGAACTAGTAGTATGTCACTGAACGTATCGTCCTTTTAAAAAAAAATGTTCATCGGAAGGTACTAAGACCTTTTTAATCAATATTCTGTTTCAACTCCACAAATAATACATGATGGTCTTGAAGTATAGAATCTGGGTACTGACGTTGGTTATCATCTTAATTACGTCTTATAATGTTATTTTAATTTCTTTATTAATATAACTTTAACTGTTTGGTCTGTACTTTGTGATATACAATTGACGTGGCTCTGTACTTGTGCATTCCGCCATTGTGTTGTTTGTATTATCTTTCATTTTTACTTGTATGCCTTGTCCGTGGGATGTTTTGTTATGGTTTTTTTTAAAGGAACATTTGACGTAGCTTTGTACTTCAAACATCCCGTCATTGTGTTATTGTTCTTTTGTATCAATACCTGCGTGACGTTTGTATCATAATATCAAACACGCGATTCTACACCAGAGTCAATCTAACGATTAGGTCCATGTAATTAAAATCTATCAATCCATTGTCGTTTGAATTTACAAACATCAATAAAATACAAAATTAAGTAAGAAAAATAAGGTTGTTGAATGTGATATACGCTTTATTGTGCTTTTTTGTTAAATTCTTGTTTGTTTTTGTTATGATTCAGATTGTAACACGGTATTGACTATTGTATCAACAATATTACATTTTATATCTGTTTCTTTTCTTCCCGCATCGTTGTAAATATAATGGAAGTTGATGCGACTGTCATACAAGTGGGTGGTTTACCGCTATAATAAAATTGAGAATGGAAATCGGGAATGTGCCAAAGAGACAACAACCCGACCATAGAAAAAAACAACAACAGAAGGTCACCAACAGGTTTTCAATGTAGCGAGAAATTTCCGCACCCGGAGGCGTCGATCCTTCAGCTTGCCCCTAAACAAATATATACTAGTTCAGTGATAATGAACGCCATACTAATTTCCAAATTGTACACAATAAACTAAAATTAAAATAATACAAGACTAACAAAGGCCAGAGGCTCCTGACATGGGACAGTCGCAAAAATGCGGCGGGGTTAAACATGTTTGTGAGATCTCAACCCTCCCCCTATACTTCTAGCCAATGTAAAAAAGTAAACGCATAACAATACGCACATTAAAATTCAATTCAAGAGAAGTCCGAGTCTGATGTCAGAAGATGTAACCAAAGAAAATAAACAAAATGACAATAATACATAAATAACAACAGACTACTAGCAGTTAACTAACATGCCAGCTCCAGACTCCAATTAAACTGACTGAAAGATTATGATTTCATCATATGAACATCAGGCACAATCCTTCCCGTTAGGGGTTTAGTATCATACCATCATAACATATATGAGAAGAACATAACCGTGTCATGCCAACAACTGGTTTTTTAATAAATGTGTTTCCGATGCAAAGACCCTATAAGTGAATCAATATTAACGCCAAAATATGCAATCTTTAATGACCTGACAACAGTATCGTAACTATATCCCTTCTAAATAAGTCTATTCAAAGGTTTTGTTAGTTTTTGAGGTGAATACTGACACCTTTGTGCTTAATAAAGAATATTTCCATAAAACATTGGATGTGAAATACCTGAACGTATAAGAAGTCTGCATGTTGAGCTATATTTACGAATGATGTCCTTATACCGATGATAAAATTTAGTAAATGTTTTGACTAGTTTGTGATATCGAAAACCCTGGTGTAATAATTTTTCAGTAATACATAAATTTCTCTCGTTAAAATCTAAAACATTGTTACATACACGAGCGAATCGTACAAGTTGAAATACATAAACACCGTAAGATGGTGACAAGAGAACGTCACCATCTAAAAATGGATAATTAACGATAGGAAATGAAAAATCCTCTCTTTTATCATAAATTTTAGTATTCAGCTTTCCGTTAGTGATATAGATATCAAGATCGAGGAAAGGGTAGTGGTCATTGTTAGTATTAGCTTCATTTAAAGTAAGTTCAACAGGATAAATTTCTTTAATATACATACTGAAGTCGTCATTATTGAGAGCCAAAATATCATCCAAATATCTAAAAGTATTATTAAATTTGTTTATCAGATGTTGTTTCGATGGGTCTTTGCTTATTTTTGTCATACATTGTAACTCATAGCAATAAAAAAACAGGTCCGCAATAAGTGGTGCACAGTTAGTCCCCATTGGAATTCCGATAATCTGACGATATACGGAATCCCCAAAGCGAACAAAAATGTTATCTAGTAAAAATTCAAGGGCATATATACTATCAAAGCATTTCCAATTGACATAGTTTTTTTTTTATAAAAACTAGGTTAAATCCAACATTTTAATAAAACGCCTTTACCAAGTCAGGAATATAATACTTCATGTTCATTCGTTTGATGTGTTTGTGCGTTTGATTTTGACATTTAGTAAATTACTTTCCGTTTTCAATTTTCCCCCGTGTTCAGTTTTTTTTTTGAGATTTTACTTTAAACAATAGCATTTTTTGGGGCTTTTGTAGCAAGCTGTTCTGTGTTAGACAAGACTCCGCGTTGAAGACCGTACTTTGATCTTTAATGGTTTACTTTGAAAAAAATGGACCTTCGATGGAGAGTTGTCACGTCGGCACTCATACTACATCTTCTTATATCTATGTATTAGATACATTGAACAGAATATCATAACACTTAGAAATTTTCTGAATTAGATGTATTAAATAGTATTGAAAAAAATAAAAAATCACAAAAAAAACTGAACTCCGAGGAAAATTTAAAAAGGAAAGTCCGTAATCAAATAGCGAAATATAAAACTAAAACACATTAGACGAATGGATAACAACTGTCATTCTTCTGACTTAGTTAGGCATTTGTTTTATAGAAAATTGTTGATTTAACCTTGTTGTTTAGCTAGCTAAAACTCTCGCTGGTATTACAAAAACATTAAATTCCATATATATATAGCGATGTGTGAACGATACAAACAGACATAATAAGTAAAAATGTCAAATATAGAGGTACAGTAGTTGACATTGTGTTATGATCTTAATCATTATAAAACAAACAAATATGCAACAAAGGACCATAAAAAGACATATACAATTAAACAAATCACATTAGCAAAAACGAAAGACATGTCGGAAAATACGCGAAATACAAACATTACGCTATGGTAACGTTGTTACCATAACGCTATATTGTGTGACGTTATATTGTATATGCATTAGCTATCACGACGATTAAACGTATAGAAAACTCAACGGTTTCATTAAGATTATTTAACAATACAAGAATATAAAAAATATACAATATTAGTAGTACAATGAATAAATTATGAATTAGATGCATTGATTTAAATATTATTAAATGATATCTTCAAAATGAACGCTTAAAATACATAGAACATATTACCATATGACAACTAGAAAATAAATGTATTCGATGTATTTAACATGTTATCATTTTCATACTGACAAATGTATGTATTACATTGCGCCTGTCCCAAGTCAGGAGTCTCTGGTCTTTGTGTGTCTTGTATGATTTTTGATTTTAGTTAATTAATGTTGTCGAGTTTAGTATGATGTCCATTTCCACTGAATAAGTACTACACATTTTAATTAAGGGGCTAACTGAGGCCCAACTCTAGATGCGAGATTTTTCGCTACATTGAAGACACATGGGTTGTCCTCTGTTGTTATCTGCTCTTTGGTACGTTCGTTGTCGCTTTAACATCTTCCCCATGTCAATTCTTAATTTGATGACAAATCACATACGGTTTCGAATTATGATTCACTTACGTAGTGTTTCGCTTTCCGTGAAATCTTATTTATACAAATGTTTTACACTTTCTTAGTGATCGCCCATCCTTGTATTGATCATAAATCCAATAGCCTCAGTACGATCTTTATAATGTATCATCAGGAAGTTTGTCTCGATTCGCTTCAGCTTTCCTAAACTTCTATTTTTAATCAGTCAGTCAAGTAAAATCGTGAAGCAACAAGACTAGTGTATATCTAGCGGCCTAGTGAAACGAGGTAAAATATGTATCTTTGTTAAGTCATGCACACCAAGATACGCACCTGGTTTTGCCCCTATTTGGTATTGAAGTGGTTATCCCGTGATTTCTGTGTTTCCTTTTTTGTGTATTCGTAATGCATTAAGGAGAATATAATATAATAATGTCTTTATTAAACCTGCAAGAAAAATAAATTCAGATAATTACAGGCAAGTAACTGGCAATTCAATTTGAAGATCTGTACATACGTACGTAGTAATCAATGTTTATTTACATAAATCGATAATGAATTATAAAAACGGTCATAAAACTAAAATAAGTTAATGAATAAAAAATAAAAAATTACATGAAGTACTTTAAGTACTTTAAGTACTAGTTATCACATGCATTCATGTTTAGCCAAATTTGGACAACGTTTCAGGGTTTGCGGTCGTTATGTTAAAAATATACTGTGGATTCATTATTATTTGTTGGATACCAATTTTCGTGGGTTTCGTGGGGACAGGTGAACCACGAATTCAAATGTTAAACGAATAGCACTTTTTCAATAGGCTTTGAATACAGAGATTGGCAAAACCACGAAATAAAATATCCTCGAATATGCAAGTTTTCAGCAATCCACGAAAATTGATACCCACGAAAATAAATGAATTCACAGTAAGATAAATAACGACCGCAAACCCCGAAACGTTGTCCAAATTTGGCTAAACAATTTTCATCGAATTCTACATTCAATAATGCACAGGGAATTTATTGAAATCTTTTCATTATGTCGTGAAGTATATAAGTAATTCATTAATTTGTAGAAAACCAAACCAACCTGAAACAGATGTAACTATGTATATTACATTAACATACATTCTTTTTAATGGCTTCCTGTTTATCACCCATACTATTCTTAGTTAGGCCAACAAGGCATACGTCAAATAAAGGTATTAATATATAATTGTACACTATTTTACCCCTTTATATTAGTATATGCTATTTCTCTGACATGTCTGATTTTTTATTTATTGATTTTGGTTTTTAACCAGCTGTCAGTCACATACTCTCAAATCGTTCTTAAAATGTATTGTAAAATGTATGTAACAAAAATAATGACTAAAGTAAGGTTACGAATTATAATTCATAGTGTTTCGATTTCCTTGCAGTCTGATCTATATAAGTGTTTTACATTTCACTAAGTGACCTCCCATCCTTGGTTTGATAATAAATCAGATAGCCGCAGTACACGTACTTACACTGTATCATGAGGAACGGTTTATTTTTTTTCAGCTTCCCTAAACTCCTACGTTTAATCAGTCAAGTAATATCGTGAAGCAACAAGTGAATATCAAGCGTCCAAGAAAAAAAGGTAAAATATACATCGTATAATATAAGTCATGCACAACAGGAGAAGCTCAGCAAGCCGACACACATAGTTCTGCTTCTTTGTGCGATTAGTTGATTATATAAGGCTACAGTAGTGTTTTGATTACTATTCACTTGTGTAGTGTTTCGATTTCCCTGCTTTCTTATTAAATAGATAAATAGATAGATACTTGATTCTTTAAAAACTAAATACAAGTTTACAGAGAAAGATACAATATAAACATTTTTTGATTCGACCGTCTCTGATGAGTCTTTTGTAGACGAAACGCGCGTCTGGCGTAAATATAAAACGTTAATCCTGGTATCTATGATCAATTTATATAGATACAGATATTTAAACAACTCTTTAACACTATTACTTAGTGACCGCCAAGTCATGTGTAAATACGAACAAAATCAGTTAGCCTCAGTACTTTCAATGTATTATCAGGAAGTTTTCTTTATTTCTTTCAGCTTCCCTAAACTCCTACGTTTAATCAGTCGAGTAATATCGTAAAGTAACAAGTGTATATCCAGGGGCCCATCGAAAAACGGTAAGATATACATCTTTGTAAGGTCATGTACAACAGGAGACGCTCATCAAGTCGCCACACTAAGTTTATTATTTTTACATTATTATAGATGTTTATATACTTATAGTTTCCTACATATACATGTACTTCTCTAGTTAAAAATTTAAGTACCATGGTCACTGTTTTTATGATCTGTATATGGATTATTATTTAATTTTTTAATGTGAGATTACAGACTCAAAACACTGGTGCAAATGATATGTGGTAATACAAAAGTTAATAATATTAAAATCAGGACAGATAAAGTTAGTTAAAAAGACCATCATGATACTGACTTTTTATTTGTAAAACATGTTAAAAGATACATGAATGAGAACTAAGTTCCGCTTCTTTTTGCGTTTAGGTGATTGTCTTAGGCTAGAGTAATGTTTCTGATTATTAATTACTTACGAAGTGTTTCAATTTCCTTGAATTTGGAGTCTTTTTTATACAAGCGTTTTACACTTTTGCTAAGTGACCGCCCACCATTGATCTGATACGAACAAAATAAGATATTCTCAGTACAAGATTTTATAATGTATCATGTGGAAGTTTATAACAAGTGTATATCCAGCGTCTCAGTGGTAACAGGTAAACTTTTCATCTGTGTTTAGGCATGCAGAAAAAAGACACGCCTGGTTTTGCTGTTTGTTTGCGTTATATTGAATATTTCAGGGTTTGTGCGTCACCTAGTTTCGTCTAATTATACTCAATTAACGAGATTTGAATACACTTTTGTCTTAACTTATCATACAAGAACGATACACCCATGCTATAATCGGCTATAATTCTTATATAATTTGCAAATTAGGAAATACGATTATGTGATTAGTTGAGAGGCTGTCATGTAGTGGCTCTGGACGTTATCTTTTTCTCTTGTTTAACAACGTTGACCGAACAACTTTTTGTAACCGACGTTTTCAAGATGGTGGTAATGGTTACATTCATTTGAATGATAAAAACATAATTTTGTAGTGTACTTATTATCATAAATCAAATTTGACAGAGGATACGGATGAGGAAAAGTAAATATTTTATCTAAAACATTTGAGAATTATAGTTACATTTCAGCTACATTGTTCTTCCAGGTTTGATCTGAGCCGGATCATCCCTTCCCTACCAGATCACCCCAGGTTGAGTTTCTTTCTTTGCATGCTTTCCTTTGCTTTTCTTTGAAACATTTTGGGGGGAATGCCCAATCCACAATAAAACTTAGAATAATTATTGAGAGAAAGAACACTTTCAAAATTTAAGATGAAAAAATCCATTGTCTAGGCTGGGAATCGAACTCAAGACCTTTCGTATACCAACCCACGACACATACCTCTTAAGTAGGGACAGTTAGTAGACCTTTATTCAGTGGATTTTAATCCTGTTTCATAAATAAGGCGAGTTATCACATTGTTCAATGGGATTTTACCCTTTTTCAAAAGTGGGACGAGTTGGTAAACAAGAGTGGAGCGAATTTTTTAGAAAGTCGCGATTTAGTATGGGCCGACTGGCCAGTTGGGCGAGTTAACATGGTGTCATAATTAAACATATGTTCGGGGGTCATAAAGGGTATATATTATATAGTAATATATAAAATATATTATTTATGGTTGTGTGGGGTTCAAAACCAGATTTTATGAATTGTAAATGGTTTTTCGTCTAATCTAAAACAGTTTGGATGTAAAATAGTTATCCTATTCGGACTTAGTGTGTCAGTGTTAGATCATTCCTCGGCCTCCGGTCATTGGGGGAATCTGACAAAAACACACCGCGTCCTCATTGGATAACTATTACGGATCAAAGGTTTTTTAAAGGATGGTATTGATTTTTAAACGTGACGAAGTCACTCATAATCATATCATAAAGTCCTTCGGACTTTTAATTATTTGTTAATTAATTGGTCGAGTATATACACAAATGAATTCCTTTAAAAATGCTTTTAATAATAAGCTTGCAATTCTGTTTGAACCTCTGTACAGAAATATTAATCTATGTTATTCTTACATTAATATATCAATTGATACCAAAAATAGTCAGAAGATTACAACAAGTTAACTAAAAAAATAAACAATTTAAAAAGAGATAACGATTTAATAATAATCGCTTTTAAAACATGAAGTCTGCATTTAATAACGACTTCACAACAATAGCATGCATGATGCTTTAATGCCTCAAAAGCACATGCCTTATCTAAAAATGGTACTTTGATAGAATTTTAGATGTATATATAAAAACAGCAAACCCCTGAAAGTTATACTAAATAAGGCTTAAGAAATCTATGCCAGGGATTTTGGGAGGGGGAGAGTTGTAGAAGAACCCTGGTGATTGAATTCAACATGTTATACTATTTACTGTTCAGAAAATGAAAAATAATAGATAAATAATTCAAATTGAGACCGATCACTGTTTATAACATGTATAAAGTAGTCACTGTTAATGACAGTATCAATGTTAATGACATATTCAATGCAAATAGAATAACTACTTTTAATAATAGCAGCTTAGGAAAAAAATATGCATGATGTTTTACTGCCTTAAAAAACGCTTAACTTTAAAAGATGTTATTTAGGTGCACGTGAAATGTAAGTTTTTCATATATGTTTTTATATAAAAAAAATACATATCCCGAAATCAAGTGTCAATTCGGCGTAAGGAATCTATTCCTTGGGGGAAGATACATCCTTGTGTTTCGAAAAATTTAACATTCTATAACAGGAGATTTATAGATAATCAATACATCCATGATAATTATGTCAGCAGAAAAATCCTGACTTCTGGACTGGTGATACCTAGTGCAGTGGCATCATCCCAGAAGTTCTAAAAATTCATCAATGATACGCGGCTGGTAATCAAATCTGACCGTTCTCATATCGTTTAAATTGTTTCTCATTTTATCACGTAGGGATACTTTGTGGCTATTCATACTCAGAATTGAAGGTTTCATAATGATTTTCCATTGCTTGAATCCTTGGTATGTGGATTTAATAGACATTTGTTTTATTTGCTATTATTTTTCTTCTCCTTACTCATGTTACTTGTATTAAAAAAAACTGTATAGCAATAATACAGTTTCTGAAAAGGTTAGCTTAACGTCCCCGTATAACAGTACCTCAAAATTGAGACATATACATACGTATAAGAAACTAAATTTGGAAATTTGTCTAGTGGATACAACATTGTCAACTTAAACCATGCAACGTTACTACTTATGTGTTTTAAAACGCATTTGAAGCGTAACTATAGTAAGATGTAACTTAAATGTACCATCTAAGTTTTGGACTGAACTGGTTATAAATTACCTGATAATCGATATATTATTGAATATTGAAAATTTATTTGAAACTTCAAATTTGTTTGCATATTTTCCGGACCATATGAGTATTCGGACCATGTGTGTATACTTATATGATCCGACCATACAAGAGTGTTATACTCGTTTGAGTAATCAAGGGCCGTACAATATGAATATTTAGACCATATAGTATTTTTTATAGCCTTTATGCTGCCGATATTCATCCGTTAGTTAACCCAAATGCGTTAGGGACATAGATCTTTTTCTTTTTTTTTTTGAAATCATTATTACAGAAATTCAATTTATTCTTATTTCTGCTTATTCTTATTACCTTGATGTATTTTTATCCTATTCCTATCATCTTACTGTCATTGTAAGATCGTATACTATTAGGAACAAGAATACATGAACAAATTAAATAAAAACATTTAGAATTATTTTTAAACACCAACAGAAATTTAAAAAAAAAATAAGAAAAAGGCAAAAACACTTTTAATAAAGCGAGTTACTTATTGTTTAACAGTTCATTTATATATTTCTTGAAGTACTTTTCCAAAGTCAACAAAGTACGTTTTGTAAGGACAATATATAATTACTGTGCAAAATTATATAAATATAATTCTTACTTTTAAGTAATATTCACTTTACTAAATCAATTATGTAACAATGTCTATTATATGATTGAATAAGTCAAAATCTATTTTTTATAATTAGAATTAATAATACACCATTTCAACGTGCATCGTGTTAGTTACTCGGACCACAAGCGTATGTCCGGACTACGATAGATAATCTATAATTAAAATGTATGTAATGGTATCCTTTTTACAGGCATCATGAACAGAAACTCAAGAAACCAAGACAATTCTGAAGAGGTAAATTCATACGGCATAAAGAAAACTACATACTGGAAAATATACGGAGTAAAACGTTTTCCGTACCGTGGAAAGCGTAAGTATACACCATTACTTTACCCATCTTTTGATGGAGGAATGAAGATTTCAAATGACATTTTTGGATTAACAATCAGTCAGTTTGAACGAATGTACAAAGCTTGTTTAGAGAGAAGGATAACTAACGAACAGTGGATACTGAACCTCAGATATCCTGACAAATCTTCAAAAGAATATCTCGAATACTTAGAAAACAGTACAGGTTCTAAAAAAGGTAATATAAATGAAGTTAATTTTCAAAATTCTAAAAATAATTAAAAATGTTTAGTAATAACATTAACGGTACCAATTTTTCTGCACCAGATGCGCATTTCGACAAATAATGTCTCTTCAGTGATGCTCGTGGCCAAAATATGTAAAATCCAAAGCTTATATAAAAGATGTAGAGCTATAATCCAAAAATTCCAAAAAAAGTATAGCCAAATCCGTGAAAGGAACCAGAGCTTTGCATGAGGGAGATATATACCTTAATTTATAATATTTTTTAACATTTTGTAACAGCAGATTTAATAACACAAAACAATCCGTATTTTCATGCCAGTACCGGAGTACTGGCTACTGGGCTGGTGATACCCTCGGGGACTAACAGTCCACCAGCAGAGGCATCGACCCAGTGGTAGTAATAACATTAACGGTACCAATGTTTCTGCACCAGATGCGCATTTCGACAAATAATGTCTCTTCAGTGATGCTCGTGGCCAAAATATGTAGAATCCAAAGCTTATATAAAAGATGTAGAGCTATAATCCAAAAGTTCCAAAAAAGTATAGCCAAATCCGTGAAAGGAATCAGAGCTTTGCATGAGGGAGATACATCAGCATGAGATAGCAAAGGAAACGGCAAACAGCCAACACCATGACTAAGTCAAAGAAACGACAAACAGCCAATACCGTGACTCAATAAAGGAAACGGCAATCAGCCAACACCCATGAATTAGTAAAGGAATCGACAAACAGCCAACACCATGACTCAGTAAGGGAAACGGAAAACTACCAAAAATCAATGTCTAAGTGACATACAACATTTGCATACAGCAAAAACCATGACTAAGAAAAGGGAAGTAAAAACTGGCAACACCATGAACTTAGTAAGGGAAAAGACAAACAAGAAACACAATGACAAAGAAAAACAAACGACAAACAGCCAACATCATTACAAAAAAGACAAACCACAAAGGCATCACTAATTGTAAATTAGTCATTTTTGATTATTTAAAATCGTAGACCAATGGAAAGTTTTAAATGAATTGTCAAAATTAATATAGATCATGTTAATGAAGTAAAATCTGTATTATAGGTTTCATTGTATTCCTTAAGTTAATGGAAATGTCAATAAAACAAACTAAAGTATTACACGAACAAGCAGGATATTTCATCATATTTCAATACTTAATTCTATCACAAATATTGATGTATATAAGATGTATTGGTCGATTTTGCAACAAAAACGTGAAATGCAAAATCACTCATTTATTACGGTAACAGTAACATTATGACAACACTCTTTATCCAATCGATGCGTCTAAACCGCTCTTCTTCATAGCATCTAAAGCTGCTGACATCACTATTGAGAGAATGAAATAGGCGACATAATAGTAATTGCTCCATTGGTTTTCAAGTTTCATAATGACTTCATATATAAAATATCTAGTCATCGCCTACGTTCTTATGACACTCTACGTGACCGGTATCATACTATTCAGGGGAGACAATTTTTACATGAAAGGACATCGTTTTAGAGTCTCTTGATTGAGTAAACAAATTTATATTTTGTAGGTCTCTTGCAATGCATTGAAAGTGACCCGAGGGAGGAATACTTATACGAACAACTGGTTACAACAGTTGGCACTGAAATAGATATACGAAAGAGACAACGACTTTTTATCATAAACGATATGATTTTAAATGCATGTCAACCTAAACATACACGAATCGCAAGTGGAAGTTTGGCCGAGGGGCTTAATTTACCGGGCAGTGATGAAGATATAATGTATGTAAATAATCACTATGACGTTATACGAAGTGTAAGTAATATCAAACACCCAATACATCGTAGAACATTAGTTATGGAGACAGATATTGATCATCCTGGATTTACTAGACTCAGGTTCATAGCAGTAGAGGTTAATGCACACTGTCGGTGTCACCCAGGGAAATGTACAGGTAAAGGGTTGTATCTATCAAGAACCAACTTTCTTGATGAATATAATAATTGGACTTATACTAATCCGGTATCTATGCACGGTCCATGTTTTTCAGACCAAACACAAAGTTGCGATATAGCATATTGCTTACGGTGTAAATATCTACCACAAAACGCACTTCCATGGGGATTTCGTCGTCGATTGCAATGGCCACCTGATTGTGTAATTGACAGTATCATACAGTATGGGTGCTTGTTAGTACCTATAGGACCTAAAACTAAACCAGATGATCACCTCTTATGGAGATTGTCTTTCTCTGTGGCAGAAAAGAAACTTGTACATTCGTTTAATTTTACTCAATTCTTATGTTACGGTCTACTCAAATTAATGTTAAAGCGTATCGTCAACACACATGATGTAGTCAAAGATTTATTGTGTTCTTATTTTCTGAAGACGTCTTTATTCTGGATTTCGGAGGAAGTAGATATTGAAACATTTCAGTTATCTAAAGTATATTATTGTTTCACTCTCTGTCTTGATAAAATAATTTCATGGGTAACCACATGCTACTGTCCAAACTATTTTATACCTGAACACAATATGTTCCTTGGAAAGATCAATCATCGTAACAACAAGATACTACTATGTGTACTCGAGAGTATAAAGTCTGGCGGGATTACCGGACTGACAAATAATATATTTGCGCCTAACAAGGAAAATCACTGTTTATCAAGAACATATAATGAATCTTCGTTCATTTTGTTAGACTTTCTGGTTTACAGGGTTATAGATTTACCGGGGAGCATGACGATGTTTCCAATAGGAATAACACGTTATTTAAAAGGACTTGTACTTGCTGATTCTTTGCTTAAGTCAGAAACTTCTACATTTATTATAAATTTTTGTAAATACCTCATTGCAAATATCAGCAAAAATATTGCACAAAAACTACCAACACCAAACACAAGAGGTGAAACGAACAGTATACGCAAATGTTATCATAAACTTATACAAAAGAGCATTAAGTCGGATGCAGTGTCTGGTTGGTTGTTATACGCTTCTTATTATTATGTTACAAGACAGTACAACGCTACATTAAAACTTACGGATTATATTCTATCTAAATGTTCACCTGATATGATATTTTTACATACAATCGTCAATACTGATAGTGTCATAACTTTTTACAAACATAATGTACATACATCAATGACATTGAATGAAAAAATGACAATATTCACTGTAGATAATGTCAACTATTTACATAACTCATCATTAATACCGGAAGAACTACAGCTGGAGGTAAAAAATCATTCAATTGATATCCATCCTGTTTTCCTGTCCTACTGTCTTAGATTTCTATGTTATCATCATCTTGGTGACATATCCAACAGACGACAGGTATTAAGTGATTTATATTTAACATTAAACAATGGACAGTTTACTTCACCGGTTTCATATTCTGCTTTATTAACAATACTTGGAGTATGTAATGAAATATCAGGATATAAGGACGAAGCCTATAATTGTTATGTTAAATCTTTAGAAGTTTTTAAGTGTAACTGTCGGACAACAGAAATACGGAAACTAAAATTGTTTGACATCTAGTATACCATGTTTACATTCGAATTCATGGATTTAAACCTTAGCCATTGCAGTATTAACATTTCGCTAATACTCTTGTATCAATCATTCTACAATACAATGTATTTTTGATAGGCAATAGACCAATTAACCCCATGCTTATAACGTTGTCACCGAAGAATGGTAATTTGATACCATTTCAAAATCAGTGTTGAATCTAATGAGCCACAGAAATTTACTTGTCATCTATGTACATGAAATGCATTGAGTTACATTGCACAATGTTCTGTTTTTCGCCAACTGTTAATGACGTCTTTACACTTAATCTTTTGGATGTTGAATATGTACTGATTGATATTTTAGTCTTAGATTCATGTTTTTTTTTTATTAGTAACTGTTATAATTGGTCTTTTATGCACTTTTTGTATTGACATGAATTATCATTGATATGGTTATATTTATAAATTAACTGTTTACGAAATTAAAATTTATGAAACACTAAGGCTTTTCTACCTTAGGCATAGATTACCTTAGCTGGATTTGGCAAAACTTTTAGGAATTTTGGTCCTTAATGCTCTTCAACTTCGTACTTTATTTGGCCTTTTTAACTTTTTTGGACTTGAGCGTCACTGATGAGTCTTGTGTAGACGAAACGCGCGTCTGGCGTTAATTTAAAATTAGTCCTGGTATCTATGATGAGTTTATTTCTAACATAAAACTTAGAATGATGTTTTAAAAGTGGTAAGGAATAAAGTTTCATGCGAATCGGATGAATACCAAGCGGCTTTTGTATAAATAGCAGCAAGTTATTAATAAAGACATCATGAAGTATGGGTGATGCATAATGACGAAGACCAAGACTGCGTCTACGTCGAGGAATAGAGTTAAAAATATGCATCACATCACCGAGCTACAGGAAGGACTATATAGAATACCTATATCATCTTTTTGTCATTGCAACCATATGGTGCAGTAGTTTCCAACTGTCGAATCCAGTAGTCCTCTTTTTTCGATAATGCCAACTGTCATAGAAACGATGGAATGATCTGGCCTATTAAAATGCGGATGAAGAATGTCGTTTGCATTGAGGTTGATATCTGATCTGTTTATCTTTCCTTTCGTTTCACCGAATTATAGCTATCCGTAAAGGTTACACTCTAATTCATAGACGACATTTGTAGATTTACAATTCAGATTATCGTAACCTCTGGTTAAATGAGACTTTTTAGTTGAATTGCTGATGAATTGAGCATCTGTCGAATTTCACAAGTTTTGCAGCCATTGGCTACACATTTTGAAAAGAGACAGTGTTGTTCAGAGTTTACAAACAAATGTATGTGTTCTTTTGCTATTATCACTAGTGTGATAATCTGAATGAGTCATGTTTGGGATATTAGTCATGTCTGGTGATGTGGGGACACCTTTTGTATCAGACGACACTGTGTCTATGGTGACGTCTGTTTCGGACCTTTTTATACTGTGCGCCAGTATCCTGTTAGGTGTTTTAATTCCATGCAAATTTGCTACTGGGCGGATGATGTACTTGGGGATGAAATGTCAACCAGCAATTTAAAAAAAGAAGATGTTGTATGATTGCCAACGAGATACAAGAGATATATGACACTTAAATTAACAACGATAATTCACCGTATGATCTTCAACAATGAGCAAAGCCATTACTGTATAGTCTATATCTATAAAAAGCCCCATATTGACAAATGTAAAACAATTTAAACGAGAAAACTTACGGCCTAATTAATGTACAAACAAACTATGAATGAACAACACATAATTATGTAATGTAACACATGTCAACAAACGACAACCACTGAATTACAGGCTCTAAATATGAGACAGGCACATACATACAGAATGTGGTGGGGCTAAACATGATAGCGGAATCCCAACTTGGGACAGTGGTGTAACAGTAAAACATTAGAACGAACTATTGAAATAAGATGAAAAAGGCTCAACTCATCAGATGGATACAAATAGAAATACATCTTACAAAAACACAGAGTTGAAGTCTTAATATGTCTTCTTCGTACGATTTGATATATTATGGTTATTCTTTGGTTTATTTTGATATTGATTAAAAATATAGCTAAAGATTTGCAGTAATTTATATGCAGTTCTTTACACTTTGATCAAACATGGCTGATCAATATAGGTATTAAGTTTCTGACAATTTCATAATATGTTATATCATAGGTAGGTTTATACATATAAGGTTGTCTATTTAAAACTACAAACTCAATAAAAGTTAATAAGTTTGCGTATAATAGGTAAACAAAAGAAATATTGTACCAAATACTGTAAATTCAGAAATTATTGCGTTTATTTATTATTGCGATTTTGTCATTTTAAATTAAATGCGATTTTAATTATTACGATTTTGAGAAAAGTCATGCTTAATTCAGTTAAGATATTACAAAATACGAGTTTTAATTATTGCGTTTACAACTCTGTCGCATAATTCGCAATAATAAAAACCTCGCAATAATTTCTGAATTTACAGTATATATATATAAATACAATATGGGGAATTTAATTTTTTGATTATTATTTTTCAATGTGATCGCAGCCTTTCTGTGACTTTCACTCCGCTGTTTAATATAAAGCAAACACAATACACGTGTAGACTCTTAATAACAAATAAGATATCAACTACTTTAATTTAGGAGTTTTCTCAAACACTGTAGTACCTAACTTGATATATATAGTGAATTCGATTTGAGCTATTCAGAAGAAGATAGACTGACAACTTGGAATTTGGTAGAAACTAGAAAGTACATACTACACGACGTGTTTCTCGTTTTATATTTCATACTAGGATTGATAGGGAACTTGATTGTGTTGGTTTTTATAAATTGAGACCTAAACAAACTGAAGGCAAGTACTTTATACCAATTTTAGCATTCGTTGATATGTCTGTCTGCATTTCGAAAGCACCATTAAATCTATGGATAAATTTACTACCTGTTAAATTTACATCTGTAATTTACTGTCAGATTTTGATGTTTTTATTCAACATGTTTGGGTTTTCGTCAACATTTCTTCTGGCAGTCATAACCCTGCAGCGGTATTTGAAAGTATGTCGACCATTAAGACCTCAACTTGCTCTGAAGGCGAGACGTATATCACTGCTTTTCATATTTGTTTTGTCATTTACCGTGTCTGCTCCATTTATTATCATAAGGTAACAATTACTCATTCCAAACATTGAATTAAATGTGACAGGATATATGTGTGGTATCAACATAATGAAAGTTGACCAGAACGCCTATCGAACATTTATATTCTATCCATCATTGATTATCGTTTGTGTTATGCTGGAGTAAATCATTTTAAATTTGTTGATTGGAAGACAAATGATAATTGCAAGCAAAATGTTCACTGTGGTGAATACAGTTTTGAGGATAAGAAAAACAAACTCACAATTGTCAGCATCAAGAAACACAAGTTTTGCCAACATTAATTCTGTGAGTTGTTATTAGCTGAAACTGACCTGGAAGAAACATATGCTTATAGTTATCAACTTAGTATTCATTCTTTGCTATATTCCTGATTTTGGTTCTACTCTAATGGCTTTTTTTTTCATCGCAATTTCTGGATCCAAAGAACGGAAGATGAGGCGACTATTTTCAAGCTGATTGAACAAAAGATGATTATCAATAACATCGTCAATCCGTTTGTGTATGAGATGCTTGACAGAAAATTTCGAACTGAGGCGAAAACTTTGATGTGCACATATTGTAAAATATAGAAAAAAGTGAATTTTCCGCATTGTTTTAATGCAATTACATGACCTTTCATTGACAACATTAAGCTTCATAATGTAATTAGAAAAGTGAGGAAACTCTATTTGAACTCTGCTTTTATTCTCCTTCATATTATCCCACATTTAGAAATTTCAGTGTGTGATCCGAAATCGTTTAATTTCAATCGATTTATGACTATTGAACAGCTGTATAATACCATTGCCTTTTTTACGGACGCCACAAGTAATTTATTCATTACATAATATCTATTTTACAGATCGTAATGAAAATTACTTTATCATTTTTTTTCTTCAAATGTGACATACCAAACAAATACTTGTTAATAACCGTCTGCAAAAAAGACAAGAAAATCGCCCGCCGTCAAAAATAGATAGAAATAATGTTGTCAGCTGGTCGTTCGCTTTTTTGTCGTATTGTAAAAAAAAGTGTAGAAAGGAAAACATATAACAAAAAAATCTTTTAAGTCTCATTTGAATAAATGTATAAATGTTGTAGTTATTCGAATATTAAATTATGAAAATGATTTATAAATAAACAAAATAAACTAAAAGAGTTCATACTACGCTTGTCTCTAGAAAAAATAAACAAGCTTTGATAACTTTCAAAAGATTTGTGTTTGTACCAGCCCACCAACTAGCCAAAAATGTGGCTGTATGATATAAAAACTACACGATAATTCCTATGAAAAGAAGTTAAACTTCTTTCAAATGAAGGTCAATGAGCTCCACAGAGTGTCAAAATGGCCTCTTCTGACCATTTCAAGGTACATAGTATGTCAACCTTCACTATACAATAAAAATGTCAACTATTTTTTCACCTCGGCCTCAAGTAAGTGTCCTAACACACCTTTGTTAGTGATTTTAACAAAAACATGCATAACTAGTTCGTTGACGATTATAAACGAACTTATCTTTTGTTATATTTCAAATGAAAATAATGGTGTTATATTTTTGGGAAATTAAAAAAAAAACAGATATTAAAAATAAATTTTGTGCTTTTGGTGGTCCTTTTGCTGGCAGTTTTGTCTCTTCAACTCTTTACACTTTACTTTCAAACATTCTTAAAAAAAAGTTATCGTATTCAAATAAATACTAATTTGATAAGCATATTTCCCGCGACTAATTTTAAGCCTTCTTTTGAGATGAGAGTTCAAAATTGAAGGTTTACTAACTGGATGTATGACGAGATGATTGAAGCTGTTATTTTCCCTCTTAACTACATTCATGTATTTTTGTCAATAAAGTTTATCAAACAGTTGGTGAATTCTCACTATTACCAAACTGCGCTCCTTTAAAAACAGACTTGCCTTGCAATATTACGAGTCACAGGTTTTGACCAAACTCAGTAAAGACCCGTCTAATTTGCGTTTTACCGATGAATTGAATAACATTCATTGTTATATTAATGATTTGAAAAATTGTGAATTTTCTAAATATAATGCATGAATTTAGCCAAAGGAACATAATAAATCTTGTATAAACAATAGTTATCGTTCCTATCTTGATATCAATAATTTAGCTTTACACGGGTAGACTTTTCATAAAACTTTCAAGTTATTTTGAAAATAGAAAAAAAAAAAATCACCACATAAAACGTCTATAAAAATGTCTGATGTAAAACTTGGATTTAAACGATTAACAAATGTTACCGTTTCGAGTTCGGATTCTCGTTCGCTTTTTTGTTTTGTTTTTTTGTTTTCAACTTCAGAAAAGCAATATATTGAATTATCGACGTACCAAACTTTCAAACACTAATGAAACGAGTCTTCTTTTGCTCGGACTTTGTGATTGACATACATGCCTAAAAATATAGATACTTATAAATTAAGGGGTTTCAAAATATCGCAGACATCATATATGAAAAACTTGATTTACCTCAAAGTAACCAGAGATACACTGTTCCAAATCGAATTCAATCTGAGGGAGAATCTCAAAATATGTCGCCCGAAGGATGACCACCTGTTTCGCCTTTTCGCACCTGTAAAAACTGTCTATAATCCGTTCATCTTATTTCGACTTTTTAAGATTTAAGAGTCTATTCCAAATTGAGGTAAATTATATGGCCTTCCAAATACTGTTTCGATCCCTAAAATCACTGAAGAGACATTAGTTGTCGGAATCCGGATATGTTGTAAAACAAAGAAACTCATGTTTAAGGTTTACAGTCTTTGCCGCAAGTGTATTGTTTTCTGTCCCGTATTAAAGATGTTATATTAATATAAAGATCTATTTGTTAAATCTTGTGATAACTGTATTTGGCACTCGTCAATGGCAGGCACCAGTGTTCAACAACATTAGTTGTTCGACCTGTTTGTCAAATGCATTTTGTTAAAATATACTTTTTAATTTTTTGGTCTTTTTGAAAATGTTGTTTGTGCTGTATTTAGACCCCTCTATAACGATTTTTTTGTGTACAGGGACACAATACAAATTGCGGTATTTATCCAACACAATCATAGGTTTGAAGTTTGTTTTTAATTAAGACTTATATTATGTGTACTACTTAACTCCTGTATGACAGCTTATTATGCTACTTTGCAAATAACTTTTATGTACAAATACATACAATTATTCCGCATTGCTTTTGAAAAATTTACAGTGGTAATGGTTGTATCGCAAATAAAAATAAACTTTCTCACGAACACAACAAAGGTTGAGTTTCGTGTTCCTTTTAAGTACATTTTTTAAAGTGTTTATCACTTATGATGAGTTATTTTTGATTGTAATATTTAAATACCAACTAATGAAATTTCTCAGAAAAAGAAGTTAAACATCCTTGTCAAAGAAGTTATTGCTGTCTATTTCAAATTTTCAATTTATATTAATTTCAATAGTCCATAAGAAAGTGACGGAAATGTATGATTTTATCAACCGTGATAAGATTTATTATTCATTTGTAGAAAATCAAACAAAAGTTGAAACATATTTTAATATGTATTTTACTGCACCATATATTTCGTTAAATGAATTGCCTATATATCGGCCATACTTAGTTTAAAGAAAGGGCAACATCCATGCTGATGTGAATCATGTGAATATTTCAGATGTCATAAAAATTGACCGGCATCATTGATTTTTAAGACATTTAGTACAGTTTATGCAAACCAAAATGTAACTGACACTGTCAAATTGTGAACTAATTATTAGCATACGTCAAATGAATGAGGACAAAAATAATTTTACAAACATTTACCCATTAGGCCACACCAATTTAATTCCTTGATCGACGACTCGCCCGCACATATTTTCTTATAATGCTTCCCGCATCTGGAAAAGTAATCGTGTCTTTTTCCCGCGTCTATTTGTTTTTTGTAAAAGGATAAATAGCGATCCAAGCATATTAACATTGGTTTCCTTTCCCCTTACTTACATTTCCCTGCGAAATCATGCTTATTTTCGCTGTAAGAATAAAGTACACAGAAAGAGAAGTGATGCCTTAAACTGCAATAATGTTTGCCGACGGAAGAAAACAAGTCACACCCGCTGAATGTTTATGCAACTGTCTTGAGTCAGGAGCCTGTTGTTCAATGTTTGTCGTTTGTTGGTGTGGTTCCTAAATATTTCTCCATTTGTATATATATTATATCGTTGGTTTTTCTGTTTGAATTGTTTTACACTAGTCAATCTGTGGTCCTTTATATGTAGCTGTTTGGTCTGTCTCAAAGCCCTGTTTTAAAGTTGTATCATGACCTGTAGTTGTATTAACTTTAAATACATAATTTATCAGGATTTTTGTAACTTTTAATGGGGTAAACATTTATTATTTTTATAACAACTTTTCTTAAAACGGCTTCCAATTATGTTTTAGTAATATTAAAGAAAATATACTTTATTCAAAGCATATTATAACATTTGTGGACATGTGTAGACAATTTAATACCAGATAAATGTATATTTCTTTGGGAAATGGACCTTCAAACACTATGTATATGTGCCCTTTTGTTTAAAAAAGTGGTTTATACAAAATATTGCTTTATTTCACTAGAAATGTTCCCTCATAAAAGATATAGTTATAACATTGAGGGGTTCCCAACCTGATTATGACTTTTGTTGGAGAACTGTCTCATCTCATCATATCACATCATATTTACATACAAACTGCAGATATCAAAACCAAAAACAGAGAACACAAAACACGACAGAAACACCGAAAACCAACATGCTGTTCTACACTTTAAATGTTGCGTGTCATTCTTTTGTCTTGTGTCATAGCAATGGATAGAGACAGTTGTTAAGGAATAATCAGAGGTCTCATTGTGACACATTTTATCAAATTGTTGAACGTTGTGTTTTTTTTTTACGTCTTTCTGATAGTAACTACCATCCCATTTTGTCGTCTAATGTGTTCGGGGTCGACAACTTGGTACCACCAATTACTATCATAGCCGCTTCAAATTTCATGTTTTCTAGTTAATCACTTAAATTGTCTGGAAAATTGCCCAAAATGATATTTGTATATACAAATAAAGGTCGGATAAATCATAAATATATAGCTTGTAAATACTTCCTTTTCAAATTGAATGTCACAGCACGAAATACGGTCTTTTTTGGGTTTTATCTTTTCAATTATTTTATTGACATGCGAATGCCATGAACTATCCTGATGACAAATTAAACCGAATCTAGGATGCTTTTTTCTTCTGCAGTTATGTTATTAGTAATATAAAGAAGAGGGTGGTGGGGTTTCACTGATTTCTTGGATATTGTCATAGCTTCAGTCTTTTTTTCATTAAAGTTTACCATCCATTGGATTGACCAATTGTTGATAGTCTCTATATCAGAATTGCTACATTGTCATCTTCAACTACTGTGAAAAGGGAAGTATCGTCAGTATATGAATTTATATTATAGTCTATGTAACTAACAATTTCTGTTATGTATACTAAGAAAGGTTAGGATTCTTGTATTGATCATTGAGAGACACCAGCATTCACACCAAAGCAGCATACTTCAAAAGCCGAAAATGTCACCAGGACCCGTCGTTTAAGTGACATCTAACGTAGACAAGTGATCAAATACTTCCTCTTCGGCTATATAAAATATATTATTTAAGATTGGTATATCATCGGACAGGGTGTATTAGGAAAACAAATGGAAAAGACGCTTACGAATCATCCACGTCTGCTTTTCATGGTTGTCTTCTATGTATTCACTGTTTACTTACAACATGAAAAAAAGGGGATGATTTGACGTTTTTGAAGGCTGTTAAGATAGATTTCACAAAATCTTCCACCAATTCTCAACATTTGTTTTTGGGTTCTCGATTGCATTTACTTGTTCATTGTTGTTTGTTGAAAAAGACTTATTTAACTACTTTATAAAATTTAGATACTGATGCCTAACACATCAACATTGCCACCGAGATCAGCGGTATTTTTCTTGTTTGCCATTTCATGAAGTCTTTTCCAGCGCCGAATTAGTCTTTTATATGACCAGTTAGCCATGGTGTGTCTTGATATATAACTTTGACAAGTCTATAATTGATATGATCATATTTATAAATTAACTGTTTACAATAGTTATCAAATGTACCAGGTTATAATTTAAGGAATGTTGCTCTTCAACTTCAACGAATTCGAGCGTCACTGAAGAGTCTTTCGGTAGACGGAAACGCGCGTCTGGCGTAAATACAAAATTTAAGCTAGGAAGAGTTTATTTACAAGGTATATGTTTTGCAGCTATTTTAAATATAATTTCTGTAATATTTGTCACTGCGTTATTATTGATATTGTTATCACAGTTGACATCAGTCAGATCAAATTTATAATTAGCAAAGTCGGCGTGATGACAGTCTTACATCTTCCTACTGAAAACTTTATTCGATGTTGTTTAATGGTTATTATACAACTTATGAGAGAGTGATATCTGACGTTAGCTTACAAAATGTTATCATTGACTTTAGTGTAGATGAATATAGTACAAGACAGAACACATATTGGAAGCACTACAATAATAAAATAAATGGTAAGAAAATGACAAGTACAACACTGATTAACACATCCGACACCGGCAAAAAGGAAAAAAATAAACAGTAAGTACATTTTTGAGCATTTCCTTTTGGAGTTTTACCAATGACAGGAAACTAAATTGTACGCAAATCATAATGCACGATAAAGAAATAGTAATACTAATTTTATTTTCAATTAGAAGTATCAGAAGAAAGAGTAAGGTTTTCTGTATTAACCTCTAAATGTATAAAGTAATTATCATTTGGAAAAAAAAAACATCTCAAACAGCCGAATTCTGACAAAAGAAGGAACCAAAAAAAACATTCATTAAACTCTACATGCACAAACAACTCGTTCTTTTTTTAAAGAATAACAGCCACACTAAGTATGAAATGGGGGAAAACAAATGATTTTGATTTGTTCGTATGCACAAAGTTAAATCACAAAAATACTGAACTCCGACAATGTCCAAGGAAAATCAAAACGGCAAGTATGTATCCTCGTTCGCCATTTTAAACAGAACTGCCGAAACTAAACCGTTTTTGTTTATTTTGCGACAAATATATAAAACATATACTCATTAAAACATCCACACACACTGTATAAACACATAAATTCAAAATTCAATAATGTAAAAAAAGTCTCACTGAACATTGTTAATTTGATAAGCGTCCATCGTTTCCAACATCCCTGTTAATAACAGACATGGCACCATCATCATTTGTTGCTAATTATAATCAATATCTAGTGTCGCCTGTGGCTTCATCTGGTTGTTCAGATCATTCAACTAGGGGTCAATTCCAAGCTCGTGTTACTTTAAATGGCATCATTACTATTTCGAATTATGTGTTCGGCACCTTTTGTGTCTATAATGTTTATTTTGACATCGACCACCAATAGAGATTTCAGCTTCTTTTTTCGTACAATAAATAAAAATAAAATATGCCAGTTTAATTATCATCCTTGTTATTTCTAAATTGATAGATATATTAACAAGTTGAAGCTACTATGTACTTAAATGCAATCATTTTGCTACTAGTACTTGAAACTGTTTTATTTAATGCATAGAACATGCTTTATGACATCTTGTCATTTAATATATTAAATCCTTTTGACATGTTATCGTATAGCCACTTTAAAATGTATATATTGAATGCATTGACAATGTTATGATATAACAACTTGCTTAATAAATACATTGGCTTTTATCACTAGAAAATGTAATTATTATGAATTAGGATTAGAGAAAGGTTTCAGATTTTGATGCACTGACTATTTTTATTTCCTTTAATATTATTTACAAGAGTGTTTTACAATTTTGTTAAGTGAACGCCCATCCTTGTATTGATCATAAATTCGATAGACTCGTTAGGATTATCACATTGTATCATCAGGATGTTGTCTCACTTTGTTTCAGCTTCCCTAAACTTCTACTTGTAATCAGTCAATCAATATCGTGAAGCAATATGACAAGTTTATACATGTATCTAGCGGTCCAATGAAAAAACAGGTAAAATGCATATGCTTGTTAAGTTTTGCACAACAGGGGACACACTTATTTTCATTCCTTTTTGTGTTGATATAAGTATCTCATGTTTATTTGTTACCTTGTTTCATTTAGTCGTACTTCATTGTCGAGCTTTAAACTCGTGTTGTCTTTCTTTAATATACAAGCTCAAGTGATTACCGGCAAAAAACTGGTAATTCTTGTATAAGCTATTTAAAACATACTAATCGATGTTTGTTTTTACATAAATATAGAAATAATATATAAGAATGGTTACAACAAGTAAATAAATAAATAATTCAAAATGAGATAAAGTATAAAAAGTAATCATATGCATTGTATAATAGCTTCAGAAAGAGTTTCATGCATGCTGGTTTACTGCCTCAACAACACTTGACTTAATCTAAAGATGTCATATTGATAAAATGTATGTTATTTTATATTTTTTAAATAACGACCGAAAACACCATGGCAAATTCGGCTCAAACAGAGAAGGCCTCCTATGTTTCACAAATTTAACATTTTATAACAGTACGTTCACAGAAAATGATATATATCAATGGTATTTGTGTCAGATGAAAACAGTTTACTACAAAGCTGGTAATACCCTTAGTAAAGGCATCTATCTAAGGGTTGTCAAAACTCAACATTGTTACGCAGCTTTTAATCAAATCAGACCTTTGTTTTATATTAAGAATTATAGCACATGTTGACATGTAGGGATACTTTGTGGCAATTTGTACTTATTACTAATTTTATTGAAAGCTGTAATTAACGTTACATGAACTTTGCTAAATATCTGTTTTATTGGCAATTATTTTCAGCTCCTTTGTTATGTCAAAAAGGAAAAATAATCAACCAGAATAACCATAATATAGTAACTTAAAAATCAGTAAAAAATGCCTGTATAAACGTTACTCAATTTGAGATACATAGATATAGGAAGATGTGGTGTGAGTGCCAATGAGACAACTCTCCATACAAATAACAATTTAAAAAGTAAACCATTATAGGTTAAAGTACGGCCTTCAACACGGAGCCTTGGCTCACACCGAACAACAAGCTATAAAGGGCCCCAAAATTATTAGTGTAAAACCATTCAAACGGGAAAACCAACGGTCTAATCTATATAAACAAAACGAGAAACGAGAAACACGTATATATTACATAAACAAACGACAACTACTGTACATCAGATTCCTGACTTAGGACAGGTACAAAAATTTGCAGCGGGATTAAACGTTTTAATGGATCCAAACCTTCTCCCTTTTTCTGAAACAATAGCATAACATCACAACAAAGAAAAACATAAGATAAAATATCAATTGGCAGACTTAACTCAATCAAAAAACATTACCTACATATAAGAAACTAGACTTCAAAAATCAAAATAGTGGATAAAACATTTTCAATTTAAGCCACAACACGTTTCTTCATATATGTGTTACAACTCATTTTGAAATGAAACTATATAAACGATGATTTAGAAACTCAATTTTACACATGGATTGCTTTTAAGTTACCTGATAATCGGTATATATTTTAATTTTGAACATTTATATAAAACTTGCAATACACATATGTAATACATATTTTAAAAGAGGGACGAAAGATACCAAAGGGACAGTCAAACTCATAAATCTAAAACAAACTGACAACGCCATGGCTAAAAATGAAAAAGACAAACAGAAAAACAATAGTACACATGACACAACATAGAAAACAAAAGAATAAACAACACGAACCCCACCAAAAACTAGGGGTGATCTCAGGTGCTCCGGAAGGGTAAGCATTTTCTATGTAATCGTATCTTATTTTAAAAGCATCATGAACAAAGACTCCAGAAACCAAAAGAATTCTGAAGATGTAAATTCATATGGCATAAAGAAAAATACATATTGGGAAATATACGGCGTAAAACGTTTTCCGTACCGTGGGACGCGTAAGTATACACCATTACTTTACCCATCTTTTGATGGAGGAATGAAGATTTCAAATGACGTTTATGGACTAACAATCAGTCAGTTTGAGCGAATGTATAAAGCTTGTTTAGAAAGAAGGAAAACAAAAGAACAGTGGATACTGAACCTTAGATATCCTGACAAATCGTCAACAGAATATCTAGAATACTTAGAAAACTGTACAGACTGTCTAAAAGGTAATACATTAAATTTTAGTAAATTTGTAAAACTTAAGAAAATTAAGAATGCATGCTAAATTTTGAGTTCATGCAAGTTCAGAAATAGTCCTAAAAACGGCCGTATACTGTTATTAAAACGCAACGACTCAGAAAGGGAGATGAAAGACAGCGAACACCAAGACTAAGTAAAGGAAAAATAATAAGACTTAAGAAAGAACAACGACAAACAGATAAAACTATGACTAAGAAAGAGAATTGTCCAAGTACAGGGAATGACAAACAAACAACAACAGTACCATGAAAGGCCAACGAAAAACTGTTAACACCATGACTAAAAAAAGACACGACAAATAGACAACGCTATGACGAAGAAAATTAATGGAAAAACTGCACATAAAGACAACACACATTTGTAATTAGTCGTTTTTGATAACTTACAATCGTAGCACAGTCGACAGTATGAATCAAACTGTCTCAAAAAAAAAGGATGGTGGTTAAGTAAATTCAGTATAACAGGTTGCATTGAACTAAACGGTCTTTATGTAAATGTCAATAAAACAAGTTAGAGGTTTCATGATCTAGAATAATATCTGTTTATATTCGATACTTAATTCTGATAAAATATTAATATTGATATATATAAAATGAATTGGTCGATTTGCCATAATTACGTGAATTGCAAATTTATTCAATTGTTAAGGATTACAGTTAAATCATGACAAAATAAATGCATCTTAACAACCAATTAGTTGTTATTGGCTTTGCACTAGCTGTCAGTAACTGCGAGTACTCTCAGATCTGTACTTGAGATATACAACTACTTGACCACGTCCAATCTGTGTTTGTTTTAGATGTATATCTATTTGTATGTTTTTGATAAGTTAAGCCTTTTTACAACTGCTTTTTAAAGTTTGTACTGTTACACTACAATCCTAGGTTAGAAGGAGGGTTAAGATTCCACTAACATGTTCAACGTCGCCTAATTCTCTGTATAGGTTGTTATCACTTAGATGCCTTTTCAAATTATTTTTCACTGTCGCACTAACATCCTGGGCTAGCTAGGAGGAAGGTTAAGATTCTACTAACATCTTTAAAGTTGCCCAATGTAGGTTGTGCTAAGTAAAGAGCCTGTAGTTTAGTGGTGGTCATGTGTTGTTGAGCTACATACTTGTTTTTCATTTATATATTTTTACATTTATTATGCTGTTAGTTTTCTAGTTTGAATTGTTTAACATTTCATGGATTTTTATAGGAGACTATGCTGTATGAGCCTTGCTCAATGTTAAGATGACCTATAGTCGTATATTTCTGTGTCGTTTGGTCTCTTGTGAAGAGATGTCTCATAGGCAATCGTACCAACTCTTCTTTTTATATCATCTTTTCATCACAATCAAAAGCAATTACACCAAAAAGATGAAAGGAAAAATAAAATAACAGCTAATGTATTGAAAATCATTGTGGTTTTTTTTTAATTCAACAGTTGATATATAGCATCTTTACAAAAGTGGAACACATCACGCTTAAGGATACTGAATATACACCATCATATTTGATGGCAGTAAATTCAAAAGATTTATATACAATGCCGGAGACATCCCTATTGCGAGTACCAAATAGGTAACATGCTTTGTATTACTACATTGGCTGTAACTTTTTATACCTGGCTTAAAATGTAAATTGGTAGACATTCATTGCGTCTACATAACACTCAAAATTGCTGCTAAGATCAGAAAGATTGGCTGATTGCTAAGAATAAAGCTTGGGGAGAAAATTGTCTATACAAGTACCAATGTCATGTTATATTTCTATGATAAATAAATAAATAAGAACATTTTTTATAGATCAGTTACTATTCATTGAAAGTGATCCGAGGGAGAAATACTTATACGAACACTTAGTAAAAACAGTTGGCACTGAAATCGATATACGAAAGAGACAGCAACTTTTTATCATACAGGATATGGTTGCAAATGCATGTATGTCTGATCATACAAAAATCTCAAGTTGAAGTTTAGCCGAGGGACTTAATTTACCAGACAGTGATATAGATATAATGTACGTTAATAATTCCTATGAAGTTAGAAAGAGTTTAAGTAACACCAAACACCAAATACATCGTACAACATTAGTTATGGACGCAGATATTGGTCATCCTGGTTTTACTAGACTCAGGTTTAAAACATTAGGTGTTGGAGTAATCCTTAGTGTACACTGTCAGTGTCGTCCAGGGACATGTACAGGTAAACGGTTGTATCTATCAGCAAACGACTTTCTGAACACATACTATAATAATTATAATTATAATAGACAAATATATATACACCATGTACACGGTCCCTGTTTGTCAGACAAAAATCAAATTCTAGATATAGCATTTTGCTTACAGTGTAAATATCTACCTCAAAACGCAATTTCATGGGCATTCCGTCGTCGATTGCAATGGCCACCTAATTGTGTAATTGACAGTATCAATAAATATGTGTGCGTGTTAGTACCTATAGGACCTAAAACTAAACCAGATGATCACCTTTTATGGAGATTGTCTTTCTCTGTGGCAGAAAAGAAACTTGTACATTCGTTCAATTTCACTCAACTGTTGTGTTACGGTCTACTCAAAATAATGTTAAAGCGTATTGTCAACACACAAGATGATGTCAAAGACTTATTGTGTTCTTACTTTCTGAAGACAACTTTATCCAATCTCGATAGTCAAGGCTCGGACTTAAAATTAATAATTTAACTATCTCGATTGGATAAATCCGATAATCCACTCGTATCAATGTAAGAATCTATATCAACACACTTAGCCTAGTCAGGTTAGCGATTACATTACTCAACCTGCAACTAATTGCAACACAATGTTTTTTTTTCGGTACAAAATATAATCATTTCATTTATTGACAACATACTAAAACTCTACATTGATGTAAATACAGGAATACCAATTTGTAGGTGAAATATGTGATTTATATAAAAATAATACAAAAACTGGCTAGCTTGGTGTAGACTAGTTCAACTTTGTGTTTTCCTCTTATATTAGTATTGATTTTAAAGTAATTTTTTGGTGAAAAATGTGATTTTAAGAAAAACAGCTGAAAACTGGAAATTGAGAGAATGTCGGGTGTTAATGTTTACCAGTATTTAAATATAATATTTTTCAAATTAAAAAAAAAACAAACTTTTTTATGTTTGTGATGCGATGTGCTATATATTTTAATATTTAAGTAATTTATGTTTCAATATATGTGTTAAGAGAGAAAAATCATGAAAACTGGAAATGATGATAGGTATGCTGGAGTTTCTTATTGACAAAAGATTTTTTGAATTTGCAGGTAGACTTTTTTCAACAAATTATCGGCATTGCTATGAGAACGAACTGTATGCCATTCCTTGACAACCACGTCTTTGTTATATCTGTGTTTGTTTTTATAGTGATCACCATAATAGCACAATGTTGCCTGCTGTACCCAATTTTTGACACGTTGACCTATTTTGTCTGTTTTGTTTTGTATACACATCGTTTTCAATATAATAATGGAATCTGTTACGACTGTCATTCAATTGAGAGATTTAGCTAGCTTTAAAAACAGGTTAAGTTCACCATGTTCTACATTTTTAACTGCCTGTACTAAGTTATGAATATGACAGTTGTAATACATTCGTTTAGTCTGTATGAGTTTTGATTTTACATTTTGTTAGGGCCATTTACTTTTTGAGTTTTCCTCAGAATTCAGTATTTACTTTTCATTTGTGGTGATATGTTGACCTTTATAGATGGTATAATATAGTATAATTATGAAGCAATACATAAATCACTATCTAAAAATAATAATTCTAAGGTAAAATGGGGCTTTTAGGGGAAAATTGTAAAAAATTAGCTTAAACTATAAATAGATATGACTTTAGTTTAAACATTTTTATTGATTGTGGATTTATGAATAAAATATCATAACATATATTAATCCCATTTCAATTTACTGGTGCTAATGCTGGAGGCTAATGTTCAATGATTGTCGTTTGCTGATGTGGTTGAAAAGTCTTTCTGTGTTTTTTTATATAGATTAGTCCGTTGGTTTTCCCGTTTGAATGTTTTTACAGCTGTCTTTTTTTATGCACTCTATAGCTTTTCGTTCGGTGTGAGCCGAGCCATCGTGTTGAAGAACGTACTTTGACCTATAACGGTTTACATTTACAAACCATGACTTGGATAGAGAGTTGTCTCATTGGCACTCATACCACTTCTTATGTATGTGTATAGCATAAAATCCTTATCATCTTATGTTTATATGAATATGTATTCATCTAGCTTATATTATAAGTGGTTTATAATTTGTATATAAAACATTTGGTTTGAGGAACAAATTACTATAAAATAAAAAGGGTTATTCTAGTTTGATTTTGTAAAAGAATACAAAATAGCTTAAGACTACCAATGGGTCTTAAACACAACGTGTACTTGCTATACGACGATAGTCATAGTTAACCATTATTTAGTCCGATGACGGCAATAGTGGCAACTATTGTCCTTCCAATGAAACAATGAAATTTAAACTGATGATATGTTCCATTTCGCGCCTATGTGTTTTGTCGCTACTTAATTGTGGAATAAAGTGCAATGCTTCTGAATAGACGATAAAGACAACCGTTGTCAACCCTAGCAAAGACTGTTGGCATTTAGATGAAGTGTCGAAAGCAGTATCGAAAGATCTAATATAGGCTTTTTGGCAAAGTGAAGGTTAAATACACGCCGATGTGTCTGTTTTCTCCAGTTCATAAGTGTAATTCAAATTGAAAATGGCTTCAATCAGATAAACACGATTCGACAAACTTCAATTTAGAAAATTAGACAGCGATTCTTTGTTTACATATACAATAAGGCCCCCCCCCAAAAAAAACATGAATAATAAAAGACTAAAAAATCGGGGCGAATCCGCATTTCAGTTCTTTTGAAATTAAGTCGTCAAAAAATTCTGAAATATGCTTGTTTTCGTTCAGGCCTTAGAAAAGGCAACAGTAGTATGCCGCTGTTCAAAAGTCATACATCGATTGAGAGAATATGAATATCCGTTACAAATTTAACTAAAACTAAAGGAAACACAGCAAATATAACAGGAAAACAACGAAATCGCAGAACACAAGAGTGCAACATTTAGGCAATGACATATGTAGTGTTTTCTTTGTTTTAAGGTTAACTTAGTAAATTAATTTTAAAATGCATTGCACAAAGTAAATACAAAATGAAATCCGAAGTAATATACCTACCGACCTATCCTCTTCCCTCCTGATGGAGCATAAGGTCGCCACAATATTTCGCTATCCAGATCTGTCTTTAGCCTTTGTTTCTGCTTCTCCCCAGGTCATGACAAGCTCCTTAAGTTATGCCTCAATTGTTCGAAGCCAGGTGGTTTTGGGTTTTCCTCTTGGTCTCTTCCCCTGGGGTGTTTATTTAAGAGCTGTCCTGGTTAAATTTGATACAAATACTGGGAACATGCCTCATCCATTGAAGCGCCTTTGTTGTATTTCTTTAAGGATACACATGGACTTGGTCGTTTCAAGCAGATGGTCATTTGAGATACGGTTTGGCCAAAATATTTGACAAATTCGCCTCAGACAATTGTGGTGGAAACTTGAGAGCGATCTCATAATATATGTGTTTGTTACTCTCTAGCATTCAATTCCATACAGAAGGAAATATTTAACATTATTGTTATATAGCCTGATCTTTGTTTTTCTGTTGTATTGGTTGGACTTCCAAATTGATCTAAGTCTTTGCTATGCAGATCTTGCCTTAGCTAGCCTACTTTTAATATAATTTTTAGTTGGATCTTCTGTGCTAACGACAGTTCCTAGAAAGGTAAATCTATCTACTTATTAGATTTCTATACCCTCAGCTTTTAGTTTAAAGTTTGATGTCCGGAGTAATATGGATCACAATTATGTTATTGATTTATTTTGTAAAAAAAAATCTATGTTTTACAATTGCTAACTAACTACAAAAAGTAATTTGCTTAACCCAAAGAAATTACGTTTTCAATGTACAAAAATGTATTTGTCGGTCGTAAAACGGGTCACGGATGAATTGCTATCACTTTAAATGCATTGTTAATATATCTTTTAAATAATCTCATGTTTGACAAAAAGTATTAGTTCATGTTTTAAAACAAAACAAAGTGTAAACAGTATAATCAAGGAGGAACTGCACTGTAAAACCCGACTCGGAAATAAAATACGTTCTTATAAACAAAATCTGCATATATAACATACTAATTTAGAAACTATCATAATGCGTTTGTGAGGAAGGTAAAGCGTATACAATAGTTACCCTATTCTTGATCACAGCGCATCAACTGGACTTTGATTAAATTAGATTATGTGTACATGTAAGTACCGCTTCTGATAAATATATTTGAAAGACACTCTTTTTTTTTTTAAAGAGTGCGTTGTTAGATCTAAAAGTCATATCAACCAGCAATATAGTCTTGTCGCAGTAACTTATGAACCACCATCGCTCATTGATTAATACCGCTTTCATTTGATTAACAACATTTTTTTTATTATAGTGTTAACTAAATTAATCAGTTCAAGAACTCGTTACTCATGTCTAACATTAGATAAAAGAATTCCATTGGAGCATTACATGTATCCTCAAATACAAAGTTTAAAAAGAAATAACAAAACTACAAGACTTCACATCAGTTTAGTTAATGCTTTTAACTGTTGCCAGATCAATTTGACTCCCCTTTTGTATTTATTCCTATAAATTAACCAATATTACTGCATTTGATTTGCATTTGGACAATTATTTCCACTCAGTAATAGCTAACAAATTAGAAAAATCAAAAACATACAATTCATGCAATTATTGAACAACTGATCAAACCAAACCAGAGCTGCATTAGAGCAAAGTACAGGCAAAGAATCGAAACACAGCATTCGAAAACCAGTGCATTTGATTTAGAGCATTTTCCAAATTTAAACAGAAAATTTCGATGATAACAAATGTCCGTATTTTCATGACAGAACAGAAATATAGTCTATGGATTGGCGAAATCACCGGGTATTAACAGTTCAATAAAATAAAGAAATCATGAAGTTTGATCTCAAATTATGATTCAAAAACTGTTTGATTAATGTTACTACTCATATGCAAATATTATTCAAAATATTGGATCTTCATGAGCAGAATTGTTCACCTGGATTTTTTTGAATTTTGGATCCTCAATGCTCTTCAACTTTGTACTTGTTTGGCTTTATAACTATTTTGATATGAGCGTCACTGATGAGTCTTATGTAGACGAAACGCGCGTCTGGCGTACTTAATTATAATCCTGGCATATTTGATAACTAATTGCAACGCAAAAAAAGGTTAACACAGACGGCAATATGAAATTCGTTGAATGATATTTATGTTTTTGGAGGATTTGATATTATCCTGACCGAAGGTGTTAAATATTCCGTCATAATATGATCATGTTCCATTGTCAAGTGGTACCGCTTTGACGGCCGTATACTCATTGAGCTTAAAACAATGATTTTAAAGGTTAAATGGGTTGTTTCCAAGGAACAATAAAATCATGGTATTCAGTATATTTAGCCTTTTCTTAGACCAATAACTTAAAAGGAATTCAAATATCAGTCTATAATTTTTATAAGTCGGTACACAATCAGATCATTTCTGTAAATGTTGAACATGTCAATATATGAATTTATAAAACAAAAATGTCTGCTGCCACTTCAGAGTTGTAATTCAACCGACAAAAAGTAAAAAAAAACAAAAATACTGAACTCCGTGGAAAATTCTAAAAGGAAAGTCCGAAATCAAATGGCAAATTCAAACGTTCAAACACATCAATCGAATGGATAACAACTGTCATTTTCCTGACTTGGTAAAGGCATGTTCTTATGTTGAAAATGGAGGATTGAACCTGGTGTTATAGGTAACTAAACCTCTCACTTGTATGACAGACGCATAAAATTCCATTGACAAGAGTGTTATCTTATTTATATAGCATTGTAATACAGAGTACTTTTATTGTTTAGGAAGAAGTGAGAGACGTTTTAACGCATTGAGAAAGGTATTTTGAAATCGAACACAATTGGTATTGAAATAGGCAATGTCATCAGACTGATTTTAAAGTCTTTCCTAACACATTTACTGTAATTACCATAGCCGTATTTGGCACAACGTTTTGAAATTTTGGATCCTCAATGCTCTTCAACTTTGTACTTGTTTGGCTTTATAAATATTTTGATATGAACGTCACTGATGAGTCTTATGTAGACGAAACGCGCGTCTGGCGTACACAATTATAATTCTGGAACCTTTGATAACTATTGTCTCCACTGTAATATCATTAACTAATATAGGGCCTGATGTAATAGTCTCAATTGTGATATCGTCCGATGTAATAATTTTTGCTGAAGTAGCCTCCACTGCAATATGTTTCTATGTAACATCTTTCATAGAAGTATCCTTCATTGTAAAATATCTTTTAAAATCATTTACTGTAATAGTCTCTAAAAATATCATTTAATGTAATGGTCGCTACTGTAATATATCTCATTGTTATATCCTGAGATGCACCCACGGAAATATTTTGTTGTAAATACCTTCACTGTGTCCCTATCTTGATTTCATCTTCCGTAATATTATCAACTGTTATATCAAATACTGCAACATCCTATTATGTAAAAGTTTCCACTGTAATATAATTCGCTGTAAAATCATCCACTCAAATACAGGTCACTGCTGTATACCTCACAATGATATACTCTTATGTAATAGTCTCCACTGTAATATCCTTTACTTTAACAGTCTCCAGTGCAATATTTTAACCGTAATTATCATCCACTGTAAAGGCAGCTTCTGTAAAATCGTTCATTGCAATATCTTTCACTGCAATATTCTTCACTGTAATACTATTGCTGTATTAATATCCACTGTTATTTCATTCACTGAAAAATCTGACTGTAACATTGTTCACTGTCATATTGTAAACTGCACTATTCTTTACTGTTAAAGTGTTTCCCGTAATACATGTAATAGTGTACACGTATTTACTGGCTATAAAGATAGTAGCAAGTTTATGGCGAATATGATTGTAAATAGTTGCAGTCGAGGAAGAAACTAAACTCACTGGTGTCCGAAAACCCAATTGATAAGTTCTATATTACACTTACACTACAAGATAAAATTGAGAATGGAAATGTGGAATGTGCCAAAGAGACAACAACCCGACCATTGAAAAAAAACAACAGCAGAAGGTCACCAACAGGTCTTCAGTGTAGCGAGAAATTCCCGCACCCGGAGGCGTCCTTCAGCTGGCCCCTAAACAAATATATACTAGTTCAGTCATAATGAACGCCATACTAATTTCCAAATTGTACAAAAGAAACTCAAATTAAAATAATACAAGACTAACAAAGGCAAGAGACTCCTGACTTGGGACAGGCGCAAACATGCGGCGGGGTTAAACATGTTTGTAAGATCTCAACCCTCCCCCTATACCTCTAGCCAATGCAGAAAAGTAAACGCATAACAATACGCACATTAAAAATCAGTCCAAGAGGAGTCCGAGTCTGATGTCAGTATATTTCCAGATAATGTAAAGCTATTATATTTACACTGCAACTCTACGCGCGACTGGAGTACTAAATTTTAATCCTGGTACCTTTGATAACTATTTACAATTGTTCAAAATATTTTGATAATATACCATATTTTTGTAATTTGAAGCGTACCACTTATGATCGACGGAGCTATATTCTGTATTTATTTCAACATAATCTGACTGTGCAAATAGCCCGATTCGTCTTTTCAGAATCTAATGGACTATGGTAATCTCATTGTTCGTTCACCAAAATGAAAATTTAACGTCACGTTTTTGAAAATACTACCCAGAATGCGTTAGATTCTGAAATGGCGAATTGCTGTAAAATCAATCATTCGGATGTTTGGGGAGGCAAAACAATGCACACGATACAGGAAGTACGGAAACAATTACAGGAAAAAGAATATGAACCGGTTATTAGTTTTAGATATAGTTTTTTTCAAAAAATTTTGTAAGAATGATAAAAATTGTCCGCGGTTATATTCGCCACTGAAAAAAGTCTTTAATATAATGTATATACTGTAAAATATATAATATGTAATAAATATACTTTAATATTCTACACTGTAATTTCCTGCAATGTTAAACGTTTACTGTACTAGTCTCCACTGTTATATTGACTGCTATTATATCCTCTGATGAAAAATGGTAATATCATTTAATGATACATTTATATTTCCTGCTGGTATATATACCTCAACTACAATAGTCTCCATGATTCTACAAATTAGAGTTTCTGTAAGTTTTTTTACCATAATTGATGCTAAAAGGCTTTTCCATCTGTGTCGTTTTCAATCGTATGACTCATCAACTTTCATTTTACAAATACTTATTTTCTACCACAAAATGGCTATGTATGACATTATGTATTAATTGATGGAACTGCAAATAAGAGCGTCCTAAAATTTATTGTCAAGCTTCATAAACGCATGCTGTACTTATAGCGCATCAACTTCATTTTAACAAAATTCTTAAAGCGATTTGATGAACAATATCGCATTTATTTTCAATCTTTACTTGAGCAATATAATAAATTAATAAAACATTTATGAATACAATGCATGTCGATAAACCTTGTTTGCAGATTAATTACCAACAGGATATTTGTAACAATTGAATTGATATAGTAATTAAAAAAAACTAAAACAAGAATGGGTACTTTTTGACTCAATTTGTTCATTTTGAACTATAAAATGTTGTCTTCTACAAGAGTTAATATTGTTCTTTTATTTGTCCTGGTAACTTATTCATCTTGACTTCTTAGTTCATTTTATGTTATATCTTTTTGACCTAACTCGGTACTTATGCATCCAGCAAATATGTTGTGTTGCGATATTTTTTTCTTCTTTCTTGTCTTTCAATTTTGCTTATTTTCTTTGTCTATAGTCTATATGCCATTTTATTTTTCTTGGCATGTTTTTTTTTTATATTCATTAAGATTACAACACAATGTTGACTGTTGTAACCTTATTTTTTCACATTTTTGGCTTTAAGTTTGTTAGTTAAGGGACTTTCCGATATGAATTTGCAAGGAGCTCGGTATATTTGATATTTTACTTGTTATATGGTTCGTAATCAAAAGAATAATCCTTATCATAGTTTAAAGTCATAAGAAACCTCAAATTAAAAAAAAAATAATGCATATTTTTTTATAACTCATTATAAAACTTATGTACATATACTTTTTTCTGAAGAAAATTCTTTAATTTGTTCATATTTAGAAGAAGTTTAATCTATTTTAATTGCTTCCTTTCCAGGAAGCAATTCCCCAGAATATTTTCCGTATGCAAAGTGACCTCAGTTTGACCCATCTCGTAAAAATCCGGCAATACGCATGGAAGTCCTTAAAATAAACTATTATCTAATTTTACATGTTAAAGACGTGCTCAATATGCATACTTTTTTGTTGATTGGTGACAAACAGGTGACAATCGTTAAACTTCGGCTTCACAACACGAACTTTAAATACCTGCTATATTTTCACAACAAAACTGACCAATTGAAAAACAAATTGACGATTTTAAGAAATTTAATCATTGGTTCAAGAATTGGAATGGCATTATATTTTTCGGTCACTCGTTTATTATAACTTTTAATCGCACTCACATGATGTAAAAACTACGCATGTTTGAATAGTTATTCTTTTAACTTCAGGTGAAACACGTTTAAATTAAAGTAGTTCCTTGTTTGTTAAAAACATTATGGAATATTTAATTTTTGCTTGTTTTGTCAATATCAACAATATAGTTTCAGGTTTTGAGGAACTGCACTGTAAAATCTAATGAGGAACAGTTAATCCAGTTTGAATAATGGAAAAACATAATAAATAATTGACATTTAGTACAAGGAAAAGGAAATGCATATTTGAGGAGTATTTCTCAATTATCTATTAATAAACACACACAACAATGCATTGAAAAAAATAACATTTGAATTACATGTTAGTAAAAGATATACGTATTTTAGGCTATAAAACACAAATATTTGTTTTTTTTCTGGATTAAAAGTATTTAATGACATTTTTCAAGACTAGCAGTTTTTGCATTCAGATAAGCATATACATGATATATACATGTCACATATAATTATTTAAGTTTAACAGTGTCACACAGCAAGATCATGCTTATAAAGCCAGTGCACCGATAATGACATAATATACATTATAATGTGGACGCCTGCGCCGTTGCGTACATGCGTTTGAAAGCTTAAGTATTGCTACAAGGCTTGTTCTATTAACTTTAAAAGGCTCTTTTATTTTCTAAGATATAGATACTGATCTATTAAATTTCCTAGTGTGACCTTAGATAGACAGTAGAACTGAAAAAGTCAGATATGCTTCTCCATTAATTCCGTTTAATAATCAGAACTAATATATATTACATTTGATAATATGCCCTGAATTTGCCTGAACTATTAGCCTCTTGATATTGTGAAAAAAAATCTAATAATAATTGAACTTATAGGTATTTCTATTGGCATGGTTGAATTCGTTAAGTTTCTATATAATAGTTTGATATGTAATCCTGCTATAGAGTTATTTTGCGAACACAATATTATGATTTGTATTTTATGTATATACTATATAGGAGATCTGACATGGTTTTTTATGAAACAACATCACACAAGAGAGAATATAAAACCAGTTAACAAAATTACAGACTTGACACAATGGACATGATTCAGATTTGATAAAAATGACCTGATTAGTTATAAAACAACAAAGGAAAAGATACTTGTTTAGACAAAAACTACAACTACTGCATAACCGTCTTTTGGAGCTTGACATTTTACAGGTGCGGAAATGAAAGTGAAAGTACTGCAATTGACAAGGGAGACATTTTGCTAGTAGGTTTGTTTGTAAATGAATTAAATGTTGAAGGCAGTACGGTACCTATTGTTATTAATTTCTGTGTCATTTTGGTCTCTTATGGAGAATTGTCTCATTTGCGATTATACCACATCTTCTTGTTTATAACAATTGTTATAATTTTCATAACTGTATTGTAAAAATTGATATGATAAGGTTTTTTTTTTTTTTTTATCTTTTATGTAGAGTAAACATGATTCATAATGAGCATATTGATCTTACAACAACTGAACCAGATCCACCCAATATTAATCGATCGCTGGGCGTTGACAAGCTCAAGTTGTTTGCTGGAATACATATTGGTATTGGTGTTGCATGTATGATTGCGTGTACCGTTGGCCTAATCGCAAATATGAACAGAAAGGATGCATGTTGTTATGATAATTCGTGTGACGATGATTACAACTATTCATATGATCCTGATTATAGTCCAAACCGGAAATGCATAGGTCACAGAACGATCATGATTTTAAACGTGACCTGTTTATGCCTTTCTCTGTGGGTAAGTATATTAGGAATTATGTAAATTCGCTACATGTTACCCTAGTAAACACAATTTACGACGAGTTGAGTCTATGTGTCATGTAGGTCTAGTAAAAAAAAAATGCAATTATCTCATACAGGGTACTATTTGCTTACACGTAAATCTGTGTGTGTTTGTGCAAAAATCTTGGAATATATGATGGTTACATAACAGTTCACAGCAAACATGACCAGCAAGCTATAGTCAAGATATAAGAACAAGTTCAACGACTGTTTTGATTATTCGTCTTCATGGAATTATTTTAATTAATTATTCTAAAATTCAGAAATCATTTTTTTGTTGTTGCTATTTCTTTAAAGTATAATGAAGAAGGAAAATATTTAACACCAAAGATGTGTTCCTGTGATTATAATGTTCTTCATACGAAAAACTAAACAGAAAAATATTATCTACAAAAAACCAACACTAGCAGGTACATGTCATAAATAGACTATGCTACTCTGTTTGTTTGAACTTGGTAAGTTGCAGTTTTTTTAGTTTTTACAATTAAACAAGACAAATAAAAATTCAACGCAATAACAAAAAACAGACAATTGTTTCGTTATGTCATTTTTTACAATTTAACCTAGTAAGTGCACGTATTAATGCATATTTTAATTTCAGTTGTTTACAGGAATTATACCACTTTGTATAACAGATACTAGGAAACCAAGTAATAAGCTGTACAAAATAATAACATGTCCACTTTTTTTAGCTCACCAAGTGAGCTTTTCTCATCACTTGGCGTCCGGCGTCCGTCGTCGTCCGTCGTCGTCCTGCGATAACTTTTACAAAAATCTTCTCTGAAACTACTGGGCCAAATTTAACCAAACTTGGCCACAATCATCATTGGGGTATCTAGTTAAAATAATGTATCCGGTGTCCCGCCCAACTAACCAAGATGGCCGCCATGGCTAAAAATAGAACATAGGGGTAAAATGCAGTTTTTGGCTTATAACTCAAAAACCAAAGCATTTAGAGCAAATCTGACAGGGAGTAAAATTGTTGATCAGGTCACGATCTATCTGCCCTGAAATTTTCAGATGAATCGGATAATCGGTTGTTAGGTTGCTGCCCCTAAGTTGGTAATTTTGAGGTAATTTTGCTGTTTTTTTGTTATTATCTTGAATATTATTATAGATAGAGATAAACTGTAAACAGCAATAATGTACAGCAAAGTAAGAACTAAAAATAAGTCAGTATGACCAAAATAGTCAATTGACCCCCTAAGGAGTTATTGCCCTTCATAGTCAATTTTTAACAATTTTCTTAAAATTTGAAGATTTTCAATAACATTTTCCACAGAAAGTTCTGTTATAAATAGAGATAACAGGATTGATTCCACTTTGTATGACAGATACTCGAAAACCCAAATGGGAATGTTTGGTATATATAATTATATTGGTTTATTGTATTTCAGTATTTGTTAACAGGAATGATTCCACTTTGCATGACAGATTCCCGAAAACAAAGATGGAAATGTTTGGTACGTGTATGTTTATAAGTCAGATAACGTCACTTTTGTAATTTTTTATTATATTTAATTCTATTTCTATAACATTTTATCCCTGATGAATTTTGAAAATGTGTACCTAACTATGATTATTTTTCAAAACCAACTATAACGCAATTATCAGTAAACCGTATCGATGACCTGGAAAAGTATAATAGCAAAAATACTGATTTGTAAGTAAAATTCAAAACGAAAAGTCACCTTATAAGCTAAACCAAAAGTCCAATGTGATCATATTCCTGGTTTGTTACAGGCGTCCCTTTATGTAGAAAATTCTGCATTAAACCTGGTTGTATAGCTAGTTTAAACTCTCACTTGTTTGGCAGTCGCATAAAATTCCATTAAATGGACAAATATGTGTGACAAAAACAGGCAAAATTTGAAAAATTTGGAATACAGCCGTCAAAATTGTATTATAATCATAATCACAATAAAACAAACAGCTTTGTCAAAAAAGAAAAAAAACCCATCAATTATCAGTTGCTATTAATCAATTCAAATATTTCATTATATTCTCTTTCTAAGTTTTAATGACGTCAATATATATATTAAAAATATGTGTGTTTATTTTTCATAGAAAATAACGTTTTTGGTGTTCAATATTATATCTGCAGTAGTATTCTCTCCAGCAATGTTGAGTATCGGACTTCTCAGTATATTCATCATCACTGTAAGTAATTTAATATTGATAAAAAAAAATCAGTGACATTTGTTTTGTATATGAACACTTACCTTATAGCGGACATAAACATATCACTTATCCGAGTGAAAAAGAAATAAACTTTCCTTCTATAAAAGAGGGAAGAAGATACCAGAGGGACAGTCAAACTCATAAATTGAAAATAAATGACAACACCATGACTAAAAATGAAAAAGACAAACAGTACACATAACACAACATAGAAAACTAAAGAATAAACAACACGAACCCCACAAAAAACTGGGGATTATCTCAGGTGCTCCAGAAGGATATGTTGATTCAGCTCCACATGTGTATAAACTTACCTCTTACAACCAGTTGGACCAATTATATCAGCGCTTGAACTCAATGTTGTTATTGACACTTGAATAAAATTCTATAACCGCCATATACGCTATTTCAAAAGTAAATAAGCAATTATATGCATAGCTTGCATATGTTGTGTCATGTGTACTATTGCTTTTTTTTCGATTTATGAGTTTGACTGTCCCTTTGGTACCTTTCGTCCCTCTTTTGCAGTTTTGTGTGAGCCAAGGCTCCGTGTTTCAGACTGTACTTTGATCTATAGTGGTTTACTTTTACAAATTGTGACTTGGATGAAGATTTATCTCATTGGCACTCACGACAAATCGTCTTAGAACTATTTTAGTGATTGCATATGCAACAAATTCGTCAGTATATCGGGAAAAATTTTATCATTCAAAATATGTTTTCGCTATCCGATTTCTGTGATGTATAATACACAAAACTGTGTTCCCAATTGTTTAAAATATCAAGATCACGTGACAAATATGAGTGATACTGATTTTGTCAATACAGAAGCATGTCCTTGTCATGATAGGACCAATCTCATATTTCTAAGAAATACAAATGAGAATGTAAACGCGAAATGCGTCAAAGAGAAAACCTGACCAGAGAACAAAAAAAAAAAAAAACAAAAAAAAAAAAAAAAAACAGCGAAAGGCAACCAATGGGTCTCTAACATAAAACAAAACATACTGACCCTTGAAACGGGATTCAGTTGGCCCAAAAACTAAAATGTACACTAGTTCATGAGAATGGAAGTTCCACTAAACTCCAAAACAATATAAATGAACCGAAATTTAAAAACAAATGACAAAAAATTGACAGAGGTTCGCTGAACAATTTTGGTGGGGTTTAACATATTTTGTGAAATCTTAACCCTCCAACTTCACCTCTAGCAAAAGTTAAATAAACAAACACACAGCAACACAACAATAAAACTCATTAATAGATGTCCGAGTCCGACTTTAGTAAAGGCAACAGTAACAACTAAGCAAAATGACAATGATCAACCTAGATTCACAGATGCATTACTTTTCTAATCTTTGTAAGACATAGCTTTCAAAGAACAAAAAACGCATCATTGATACATGTACCAAAATTAGGAATCTGTACACATGATGCGAATGGCTTACAAAATAAATCATCAATGACACTCAAATCCGTAAATCGTAAAGACAAATAAAAAACGATGTTGAAGAGTATTGAGGAACAAAAACTGTAAATACAAACTAACTAATTCAATATCAATAAGATAAATTGCTTCTAAAATAACATTTAGAGCATAATAATATGGAGCTTAAGTTTTGATTGAAAATTAAAAATCTACGGCATTCCTTGTTGTATTTGTATACTAATCCCACATCTTAAGTAGGGAATATTGTATTTACACTGTTCGTCTTTTTAGTTATCACATTTATTTAAACCACTCAAAATAATGACATTGTAGTTGGCTATGCAAGTAATGAATGATCAGGCATATGTGTCAGACACCAGCTTTGCATATTTTGTTTGATAAATTGAATGGACTTAACATAGTCCGTCACACATTTCACCAGTGTTCAAACAGAATATATTTATGTATCGTCACTAGCTGGTACATATGCTGTTATGGCGTTGTTTTTTATGTTTGGATCGTTAAGACATAATCTTCCTATTCTCCGATACTTTTAAGAACGAGTGGGTGTATTTGCAGAGTAACACCACTGTATATATCTTTGTGAATTGTTAACAGTTGCTGTTGAGAACGTTAAAGTGTATATTTGATCTTTTAGTTAGAAAACAATGGAGATATAATAACAGTTTCAGCAATTATTGACGCATGCGCCGTTATAGAAATGATAGTAGCCATTACGTCAGCCACATACTGTTGTTGCTGTTCACAAATGTTACCAGGCAATCAAGTTAGTAAAGTTTATTGTATGTAGGGTTTGTAGTAAAAATAATGTTGCCCGATGTATTTACTGTCCTTTGCATCATGATTTAATTTTATTCTGACGTAGGTTTTACATTAGCAACACTCTCTTTTTTATTTTATTTTATTTTTTTGATAATGATTAAAACTTAATATCAACAACATCTGTTTTATTCGTACTTATCCAATGCCAATATATCATTTGTATATGACAATTCGACAAAAGAGAGACTACACAAACCTAACCAATATAACCGTTTTTTTGTATATGTATATGCACATTAGTTATTTAAATTTTGTATCCGGTGAAATATGAATATTCTTTCTTGCATTGTAGAGATTATATCTTAAACTGAGACATTGCTATTTGTCTTGAATGTAAAAATAAGAACACAAAAGATTGTTCAGCAATATAGTTCCTAATTTGATTAATTTCGATTACTAAATACGACAGGAAAGGAATAGTAGGTCTACATGTTTTGTCTGTTCGGTTGTAATTTTGTCGGTGAACATCATAAGTTTATGTTTTAGCCAAAGTGCCAAATATGAAGAATAAATCATATGGAGGTAGATTCCCTGATAGTGAAATTGCCTAAGTATAATTAACCACAAAATATAAAATATTCATTTTCAAAGCTGTAGCTTTCCTGCGGAATTATGCGAATATTACAAGTAAAGTCATGTTGATATATTAAATATTTCACCAAACAAAAAAATGATGATTAGTTTCAATCAAAATCGAAACATAGGTTTTCGCCATTTATCAGTCAGACTAACCCGTGTTTGAAATAAACGGATCCAAACTTACACTCTTGCTATTTGTCAATAAAACTTCAAATGTGTTAATGAAAAAGAGTGATGCAGGAAAATTGCAATCCTATATCATATCTTCAAATAGAAGAAAAATTGCATTTGCGTTTCCAAATTTAATAGGCAAATATGTAATATTTGTCATAATGATATTGCAAGTTTGAAACTGTATTCAGACGTTTTCAAAACAAAATGTGTTTTTTACAGCAAAATGTTGTCATATTTAACCCAGTACAAGAACGAGTAGTGCACACAGTGACACAGTTACAAGCACAACCTGTTAATCAATACGGAATATTAATGCCACAAGGGTACCCACCGCAAAATTCAATGCCGAACACACATGTACAAATAGTGACCCAGCAGTCTCCTAGTCAAGTGTTGTCGCCATTGATGCAGGGACAGCAAATTCAGCATCATAATGGACTGGCAAATGTAAACTTAAATCAGCAACCAGCGTACCTGCAGCCAAAATTAGGACAGCAACCAAATCAAGGGGTCGAAAGTCAGCAGCAAATTTAACATGTTAACTAGAAAAAAACTATAAATATCTTATTGGTATACTGGCATATATATTGCCATTTATTGGGGGACATGTAACATTTTCATTAAACTTTTACCACTTTTATTTTATCTACAATCATACATGTATCTCATTATTTACTGAATACAATATTTTTCAATAACAATAAAATAATATCAACAGATAACTTAATTTTATTGTTATTTGTTATTATTGGCCACGAAAGCCACCAACGTGGCCAAATAAAAAAAGTTTTTTTTTTTAATTTGATATACAGTATTTACCCTCATAGGTATCTGGTCTATTTAAAACTTGCATATCGGACAAAGACTTAAGCAATTGGAAGATGCCATGTAACAATTTCTTTATCAGATATTAAGCATATGAAACTCAAACGAGACGACGGAATAATCAGTTGAATGTAAAAATCTAACTTATTAAATTTGTTTGTATTTCATTCGTCTTTGGTATTTGGTTCTTGAATTCATTTTTAACCGAATATTTTGTAAAAAAAAAAGATGTCGTCAAGAAAAATCGTAACAGCTCTAACTTGGAAGAGTATTTTTGAAGTGGCGTTCAAGGAAAATTGCGCTCATGCGGCGTAGAGCAACCAACAAACAAGCAACCAAAGATCCTGATCTTCAACTGCCTACATGTGTCAAATAAATATGGGTAACGCATGGTCACATATCCTATTCGAACTATTTTTTTTTTTACAAATTGGTAGAGATTGTCCGTTTGACAGTGCAGAATAATTACAACCGTGGATACAATTGAACAATACATCAGGTACCTTGTGTACAGAACGTGCCACTAGTTTTGCAGTAAATTCAGTTTATTTAAGTGGCAGTATAAATAAGCTGATAAATTCCATAGCCGTAATTTTTACTTGTTGTATTTCTATCAAATCTTAAACTGCTAATTAAACAAAACGTATGACACGTCAACTATCATATGTATTATGTGAATAGAGAGGAAATGTTTAACTCGATTAAGTTATACGCACATGTTTTACAGATCTAAATAAACCTGTTCTTGAAAATAGTGGGGATAGATATTAAAGGGACGGTCAAACTCATAGATTGAAAATAAACTGACAACGTCATGGCAAAAAAAGGACAAATAGACAAAAAATAGTACTCAAAACACACGAAAAACTAAAGACAAAGAAACACAAACCCCAAACAAAACTAAGGGGGATAGCAGGTGCTTCGGAAAGGAAAAGAGATCGTGCTCTTAATGTGGCACCCGTCGTTTTGCTAAAGGTATTAAAATTCCGGGAAAATAGTCTAACCACACTATTATTTTATTTATTATTATTACTTTTACTGTTAAGTCTGTTTTTGTTATATCTATTTTACATGACTGTATTTATGTATCCCGCCATACTTTGAACGACAAAATTATTCTATGTCTACCTGTGCGAATTTCAAACGCACAATTTTACACCAGTACTTAAAACCTTCCATCCTTTAAGGGTACATTTTACGCAGATAAATAAAATCGTATAATATAAGCATAATGAGGATGTTAATTTTGATGTATGCCTTTTTGTGCTTCTTCGATACATTTGTTGTTTTTATAGTGATTAAGATGATAACACAATGTTGACTGCTGTACCCCTATTTTTGACATGTTTATCAATTGTGTCTGTTTATTTTGGTCACGCATCGGTGACAATATAAGGAAATTTGATGCGACTGTCATACAATCGAGAGGTTTAGTTTGCTATAAAACCAGGTTTACATAAGAAAATGCCTGTACCAAGTCAGGGATATGACAGTTGTTATCCATTCGTTTGATATGTTTGAACTTTTGATTTTTCCATTTGATTGGGGACTTTTTGAATTTTCCTTGATAGTTCAGTATTTTTGTTATTTTACTTTCTAATTCGGAAGGTCACATTTGTAAAAAAAGGAAGGAGATTGTAATTACGACATTAGGAACATAACGGTAGTTTCATAATTGTCAACCAACTTTTACTCGTTTGGTTAAAACGGCAAACAGGAACAAAATTCAGTTTGACCCTTATCGTGGAAAACATCCTGATGTATCGTTTTGTAATTTACACTGCTCTTCTAAAGTGTTACTTATGTCAATGATATATAAACCCCTCAACATTCAAGACACATGTGCTTATATGTTATATACGATATCTATGATTTGTTATGACCACTTACCCATTTTTAACATATCGTTTAAATAGAATATTAATTTACTGTCTATTTTGTTTTCAAGAGTTTTAAACACCTAAAATACGACAAAAAAGACAAACAATGGTGACGAAGAACGATACTGAAACATCTAATGTGGAAAACCAGAAGCCGCAGTAAAATAGTTGTCATCTGATTAATAGAAATCTGTATTTATTACATTTTCACCAAGGAACTATCCGCATGTTTTTGCTAGGAGAAGCGTATCATATTCATTCAAAACCCGCCACTCTTTTGTAATGCAACAAATTAACGGACTTTACGGATAACAATGGTCAATTTGTTAATACACGGAGACTGTTTAAAAATTATAAATCATAAATATAAAATCAATGATCAATGTAACCCAAAGCTATAGATATATCTGGTGAATTGTATAGATTTGTTGGTAAGTCTTGCAATATCAACATTGTTCGGTAGGACATTTGTATTATAAACCAAAACAAAAAAGGTTTTATTCAGACTAATTGAGTAAATAAAAATAGCCTTATCGGTCAAAGTACAATTCACCGTTTCAGTTCATTATGTTAAAACCTTATCAACAATTCTGCTCCTTTACTAGCTATACATGCTATATAACTAAAAGAGGGACGAAAGATACCAAAGGGACAGTCAACGTTACATGAGTAGCCGTAAACAATATACCTAATGATGGATTGGAATGATTAGTCTAAACGCGATCAGCATTTTCATGAACAGAAGATGTCATCATAAGCTGCTCATTTGTGATTTGTTTTGTAGACTGATAGAAATCAATAGCAAACAAAAAAAAAGACCCAATCATAAAGAGTACTGAATAAAGAAAATGTCAAAATAACTGTTAAAATTAAGATAATACGTTATGTAGAAATAAACAATGAAGCGAAAAGTTTAAATCATATAATTAGATAAATAATAAATATTTAATCTCAAATTAATTTTACTGAACACATTACAAATACAGCTGTCTGATTCATGTACTACACTCACCCATTATAATACAATTGTTAGCCTAATGGGACATGCACTACATAGGAAAGGTGTTTTTTTTAAAACACTATTGTTGTTATTATCATGATTATAGATCATTTCATGTATTTGAAGGAAAAAAAAACATCCATACTGTATGAAAAAAACCTTTCACATAATATAATCTTCAAATGCGTTTTGTAATGCTTTTACTTTCATTGGTAAAGTTCGAACCTAACAATTGAAAGTCATAAATGTATATATAAGTTGTAGTATTTGGAGATTTCAATAAGACCCACACTTGCGGGGGTTGCCATCTAGTATAACAGTAAAATAAAGGAATAATCTTTCACATTTCTCGTTGGGTAAGAGAAAATAAAAAGAAAACCGAAAAACAACAAAAATATCAATCTTTAGATCAAATGATGATAAAACAATAGAAGTAATTAATAACATACTAATATCGGACAAACTATAATTAATGAGAAAATACTATAAAAACAGTTCTGTTTTATTATAAAAGATATTAAATAAATTGATACAGATACATAAAAAGATAATAAAGCTACAACGATTGCATACGTTATCACAGTTTAAGACCAAAGCTCACACTAAATATGTTTGACAGAATCAAACGAATAAACTTGACGGACTCTTCGATGAATATTAATTTGAATCTAGTATTTGGATACAAAATAGAATATATCGCATACTTTGATGTTCGTGTCTTCTTTCAATATTAGTTTAAATTGGAACTCCTACTACATCTTCCAATATGTATGTAACAAAGTGTTTTTATCTTACTATTATGTTAAACGCAGACAATCACCTGTTCCAAAAACAATATATGAAACATTTGTATCAATGTTATAAACAAATCATAATAAAAGGCTGCAGGATAATATTTTGGTTAAGTTTGTTCATTTGTAACTAAATCATTTCGTCTTCTATAAGGACTAATATAGTTCTTAATATAAAGAATAATCGAAATCATAGTTTAAATCGCACTCGTGTGATATTAGTCAGGTAATTATCGTTATCACTTTAACATCTTTCTTTCTTTAAATATGATATATTTAAATAGTCCTCGTTTGTTGAAAACCAAAATAATGGAATTTTTAAATTTAGAAGGTTTTTGTAAATAATAACTTTACGGTTTTTGATTTTGAGGAACTGCACGGTAAAACCTATCGAGGAACTGTTCAACCAGTTTGTATAAAGGAAAAAATGTATCATTTACTGAGGAAATATACCAATTTTCTACACGGAAAAAAGGTGTTTTTGTAAGTATTACACTTACTATACATTAATAAACACGCAACTATATATTAATCAAAATAACACCAGAAATGACATGTCAACAGAATTTGTAGTTATTAGTAATTCAAATTATTAAACACAATACCCTTTTCAGGATTAAAAGTAATTACTAAAACGAGCAATCTTTGCGATGAAGTAAGCATGTATACAATTTCAATTTTTTCTTTAATTACATTCATATAATTGGTAGGTTATGTGTATATTTCAATAAATCGGTGGCTATCCCAGCACCCAAACTCTATAGATCATCAGGTGTTTTGAACATCTACTTAGACCAATTAGAATTAACTAATTGACCATGGCCATGTCCATCGTCAGGTGCCAAAGCCATTGCATAGTGACACTTATTATAGAAATACTGTTATTTGTATTAGGGGCTCGACACCTCATGATCTGTTTGACTAATATTTTTTCTATACTCTTTATCTACTTAACCTTGTTTATCAATTTAACGAACAAAGTATAGAATCTACTTCATAATCTGCAACATGTTAATTACCCAGAGTTGCTGATGTTACTGTGTCTTTCAAGTTTTTATGCCTACGGAAAGCAAAAAGAGGTCTTTTATCAGATAAAAGTGTTGGCTCTCCGTCATCCTTTAATGTATCCAAGTGTTTTAAGATATTGTTCTTTATGTGTGATTTCTTACTTGAAAACACTGTGGAGAATACCAAGGGAGGCGACTGTAATACAGATTTTGTGTTTACCATTAATGTTTCGTTTCTTTGTTTTGCAGTCACTTCCTGCATAACAGTTTTAATTTCATTTTTTTGATATCCTCTTTTAAAAAAGCGCTCAGAAAATAACGCATATTGTGACATGAGATGAATTGTAATGTTTATGCCAACGCTGCCACATACGTACGTCTCAAAATCAGTTTTTGTTCTGTTAGTTTAGTTTGCTTCAATTAAATGTTAATAAACTTATACACAATGCGTATTACCATACAACACAAACCGACTTTAAATTTCGGTAACGTTAATGTACCATTGTGGAGTTACATGTTGCTTTATAATGTTGTATGCAGGCGGTGTCATCATCCGTGCTTCATGGGCACATTCCCTATTTATGACGATCTATTTGAATTCTCCGCAATATCTGCATTTTTTTTATTTGACTATAAGTGTTTTGGTGTCGAATATGAACTGAAATAATTTAATCAGTAAAACTACCTTAACCAGTATATCACGATGTGATAGTTGTTCAGTTGCAGGAATTAAGTCGCGGGCATTTCATTGATTAATTGATGCTGATTAACATGATACGTCCCTATTTCAAGTTCCACCAAAGTAGTCTGTAGATTTGCCAATGGCAGGTAATTTCTCGATTTCCCCCCGTTCATAACCGGTACATTTTATTTATTATTTTTTTTATGTCCTGAATATATATGAAACAGTATCCACTGAACAACTTGTAAAACGTATATATGTGTTATTATATATCAAGATTATAGATATTCATATTGATTACTTTTTACAAATGCCATCATTTTAACATTTAATGATTGCTTGCAGTATCCCGATTAAGGTTCGACCATTAATTCCTGTTTAGGATTTTTTTCACACACTCTGATTGTTCAAATAATAGTATATTGTTGAATATGTTGACCAAGTTCTAAAATCAAGTATGTCTTCACTCCCGACCCTTGTGGTCTTGTTAAACATGTCCTCGTCTTTTATTATTATTCCTATGACGTTGTCAGTTTCTTTCGTAGTTAGGATTTAAATTTCTCCTTGATATCTTTCGACTTTTTTTTTTAGTAAAATTCAATCAACCGCATTACGTGTATATATATATATCTATGATAAAAGAGATTTCTAAAGGTTGCTCACTATTCATCAATACTCACATTACGCAGGCGTTTGAAATTATAAGTCACAGAATTTGGAACACTATTACCGTAAAGTTAACTATAAATTAAATAAAAACATCAATCTCACAAAATGGAAAAGTAAATATAATGGCATAACAAATGATAAAATAAAAACGGAAAACGTAACTGTACACTGAACAACAACAACAACTACTTCATTACAAACTAGTTTTGCTGGACTCGTTCCTGTTGATTCAAAACAAAACGAATATACTAACATTAACAAGGAATATATTTTTTTCTTATAATTGTGCCTTTACTTTGAATAAATTCAGCAATAACGTTAAACACTGAACTATTAGAAGTTTAAGGCATGAATTGTTATATGCATTCATTAAAATGGGAAATTAAACTTTCTATAACTGATGATGCATACTGCCGTCAATAAAAGACAAGTTTGTTAACTGTATGTGAATAATATCATGCACGACTCGTATATAATACAAATTTTCTAAATTAGTGATTTAAATATTTCTTTTTATGTACAGAATAAAAATGATCGCCAATGAACATAATGATGCTACCACAACTGATACAGATCAATCTCATCTCCATTTAGCACTGGGTGTTAGAAAACTGAAGATAGTTGCTGGAATACAGATTGGACTTGGTGTTGCCTGTATAACTGCATGTATTATAGGAATTATCATAAATTTGAACAGAAATATTTCCTGTTGTTATGATTACCCATGCTCGAATGATTTGTTTTACGATTCCAGATATGATTCAAGCCTCATTTGCAGTGGTCATAGAGCAATTTTTATTTTAAATGGGACCTGTATATGCCTTTCTCTCTGGGTAGGTATAATTCAAAAAATAAAAAAAAAGAAGACGTCTTACATTGCATGCAGCTAAAATACTTTACCAGATTAACTGTCAGGAACGTTACTAGATAATTACAGTTTTGCTTTGCGTATGTAAATTCAATTTATGACAGTTAAAACCAACGTTGTACGTACTTCTAGCTTAAAATATACAGTAATCGCCCAAATATAAATTCTTTGTCCAATATAAGTGTCTGGATCTGCATTAATCAAGATTAGCTTCAAAAATATAATCGGTAGATACAAGTAGAGGCAGCAAAGATGGTAAGACATGAGTAAAGATCTACAAATAAGTCAAACGATGGAAAATGTAAATCATATACTAGAAAATATTGCCATTAATTCATGCATGTTATTCAAAACAAATTATTTATTCTAAGTCGAGGCTGATTTTGGCCCTGATTGTCCCTACTCTTTTAATTGTTTGTTTTCGCTATTTCTCTTAAGCACAACAGGGACTGAAAACTGTAAACAGAAAAGATGATCATTTAGACGAAATAGTTAAGTTTTGGAGATGGTAAGGTCCGTATTTTATAAATAGAAACTAATCAGTACACTTGTATATAATATTGGCATAGCAACATCTGCAGATAAATGTTATAAACGAAATATGTGAAATAACTCTTTAATAAACTATATTACTCTGTATTTGGTTAGTTGTGATTTCTAAATTGATTATTTTGCGAGACGAAGACATTTTAAAGCTACAACAATAATCAGAAACGTATTTTTATTTCAGTATCTGTTAACAGGAATGTTTCCACTTTGTATGACAGATTCACAGAAACCCAGATGGAAATGTTTGGTAAGTATATGTTCTAAAGTTAGAGTACACTTTTTGCAAAAAAACCCCATTGAATTCTTTCAAGTGATTTTTTATTAGCAATAAACAAAAGATCTATGTCAATTGGACATGCTCTGTTGCTATATCTTTCCTTGAATCTTTACTCGATAACATTTATGTTCGCTTTGCAGATTCCATATATCGAAATTCCAACAAGGACTAACTGTGCACCACTTATTGCGGACCTGCGTTTGTATTGCTTTGAGTTAAAATTGATGACTAAAATCAGCAAAGACCTATCGAAACATCATATGATACAACAATTTAATATACTTTAAGATATTTGGATGATATATTGTTTTTGAATAATGACGACTTTAGTATGTATACTAAAGAAAGTTATCCTGTTGAACGTAATATAAATAAAGCTTATACTAACAATGACCACTGCCCTTTCCTAGATCTTGATATCTATATAATTAACGGAAAGCTTTATACAAAAATGTATGATAAAAGAGATGACTTTTCATTTCCAATCGTTAATTATCCATTTTTAAATGGTGACGTTCCCGTGTCACCATCTTCCTGTGTTTATGGATCTCAATTTGTACGACTCGCTCGTGTATGTAACAACGTTTAAGATTTCAGCAAGAGAAATGTATGTATTACTGAAAAATTATTACACCAGGGTTTTCGATATCACAAACTAGACAACACGTTTACTAAATTTTATCCTCGGTACAAGGACATCAATCAAAAATATTACTCAACATGCAGACATCTTATACGTTCAGGTATTTCACATCCAATCTTTTATGGTAATATTCTTTACAAAGCACAAAAATTAAAGTATTCACCTCAGAAGCTAACAAAATCTTTAAACAAACTTATTAAGAAGGAATATAGTTACGATACTGTTGTCAGGTCATTAAAGACTGCATATTTTGCCTTGAATATTGATTCACTTATAGGATCATTGCACCGGAATCGAACACATTTATGTTGGCATGACACGGGTTTTGTTCTTCTCATATAAATTTTGATGGTATAATACCAAAACCCTAGCGGGAGGGATTGCGCCTGATATTCATATGATGAAGACATAATCTTTCAATCAGTTTAATTGAGGTCTGAAGCTGGCATATAAGTTACTGCTAGTAAATGTAGTCTGTTGTTATTTATGTATAATGGTCATTTTGTTTGTTTTTTTTCGTTACCTCTTCTGACATCTGACAAGGTCTCACTTGAACTTATTTATATGTGTTTACTTTTTTACATTGGCTAGATGTATAGAGGGAGGGGTAGATTTTAAAAAACAAGTTTAACCCCGCCGCATTTTTGGGGCTGTCCCTAGTCAGGAGCCTCTAACCTTAGTTAGTCTTTTGATGTTTAATTCTAGCTTCTTGTGTAAAATTTGGAGCTAAGTATGACGTCCATTATCACTGAACTAGTATATATATTTGTTTAGGGGCCAGCTGATGGACGCCTCCGAAGACATATTAGTAACCTTCTAATGTTGTCTGTTCTATGGTCGGGTTGTTGTATCTTTGACACGTTCTGCATTTTTATTCTCAATTTTATCATGTATATCTTTGATATTCATTTGTAAAATTTACTGTTTGCAATAGCATAAATTGTTCTAAATAATAAGGATGTTCTTAGCCGTATTTGGCACAACCCTTTTTAACTTTTGATCCTCAGTGCTGTACAACATTGTACTTTTTTTGACTTGCGAACTTTTATATATCGGCATCACTGGTAATTCTTGTGTGGACGAGGCGCGTTTTTGGCGTATTGAATTTTAAACCTGATGCATTTTGTTATCTATTATTCATGTGTTTCTTTGCATAATACGTTCTCCTATTTATTTGTATTGTAGTCCTGTAATATAATGTTGTCATTTTAATGTTATATTTAACATTGCCATTAAAGTGCGAGGTTTGGCATGCCACCAAACCAGGTTCAACCCAACATTTTTTCCTTTACAAATGTCCTGTACCAAGTCAGGAATATTGCCATTGTTATATTATAGTTCGTTTCTGTGTGTGTTACATTTTAACGTTGTGTTTCCATTGTGTCGTTTGCTTTCTCTTATTTCTGAGTGTGAATTCACATTACTATAAGACGTGTCACGGTACTTATCTATCCCAAATTCATGTATTTGGTTTTGATGTTATATTTGTTATTCTCATAGGATTTCGTTTAATGCTTAGTCCGTGTCTGTGTGTGTTACATTTTAATGTTGTGTCGTTGTTCTCCTCCTATATTTAATGCGTTTCCCTCAGTTTTAGTTTGTTACCCCGATTTTGTTTTTTGTCCATGGATTTATGAGTTTTGAACAGCGGTATACTACTGTTGCCTTTATTTATCTGTTTCGAAAATCAGTGATTTCATATGAAAAACTGTCATACCATTGAAGATCAAATTGTATTACGGAATACAATTACTGCTATAATCTGTCAGTATTTTAATACACATTTTTAGCGAAATCATTCATGTTAACATGGATCCTCATTGCTCTTCCACTTTGTACTTCTTTGGCTTCATAAATATTTTGATCTGAGCGTCACTGATGAGTCTGATATAGACGAAACGCGCATCTAGCGTATTGAATTTGAATTCTGGTACCTTTGATAACTATGTATTTTAATTTCATCTATCTTTTATGACAAAGCACGGTTTATGTTTTAATTTCGTTGGGTTTACATCACATTACTAGCGAATATGTCAAAGAATCCATAATGAACAACCATAAAGTCCTTTTAAACAGTTTGTACAAGTATTGGATGTTTTTTTCTGCTACCTATATTATAAATACAGTATGTATGATACATACAGAAGAATAGCATTACAAGTCTTTGTATTACTGTGGGTTTCAGTTGTGATGAATTGACGCAAACTAACACACAAAATGCATGCATTGTATTTCTTATAACTATGTCAAGATGTTTATATTATCTATGTACATGTTGAACTTTTTATTATTAAGACAAGATATTTCTTTTTTTTTCTTTTCTAGAAAATAACGTTTTTGGTGTTCAGTATCATTAACGCAGTAGTGTTTTCTCCAGCGATGTTGAGTATTGGTCTTCTCAGTGTTTTTATCATCGATGTAAGTAACTTAATTTCGATACCACAAATATTCAGTGACATTAGAATATGACAGGAGTTATAGATTCGTTTGATGTGTTTGAGCTTTTGATTTGTCGATTTGATAAGGGACTTTCCGATTTGGATTTGAATAAAGATTTACGGAATCCGCTGGTTTTATCCATTTGAATGCCTTAAAAAAATTTCCCCATGAACTCCTATTTTTCTTTTATAATTCTTTTACAAGTATAATTATAAGTAATTTGTAAAAGTCTTATACAATTCTATTTATTTTTTAATAGTATTTGAGAACTTTAACTGGTAAATGATCAAGCTATGAAAAATCAAGAGAGAACAGTTTCCCGCCAAAATTACAATGGCTTATATCTCCAAAACAAGCACATTGACCCCTATATTTTTTTTGCTTTTTTGATTCCTCAATTTATTCCCTACCAATGCATACTAGTTTTATAAAAAGTTATTTATTTTAAAACTGAGCAGCTGCGAACATCCTTAATTGACTTATTAAAAATCAGATGAATTGCATGCAAACTTCAAGAATTGTTTCATTTCTATACCACATCCTTCTGATGTAGAAGGGATACTGGATTATCCATGGCCGCTATTTCTTTAAAATTTATTTGAACAAGTGAAAAGACATAACATCATAGCTGGTCATGCAATCAGACAGTCATACGCTGTAAAGAACATTTTTTCCAGTATTTAACAGACACTGATTTTGAATTTTTCTCTGCTTTGTTGAATGAGCTTAACATGTTTCGTCACCAATTTCTCCAAAACCTTTTAACAAAATACATTCAAACATGGCCATCAGTTATCAGTGTGAATTGGTATCAGTTTTTGTCATATACTGAGTTTCAGTGATGTGTATGCTTATTTTATAGTTGGAAAACGACGGAGATATAATAACAGTTTCAGCAATCATCGACGCATGCGCCGTTATAGAAATGATAGTATCCATTACGGCAGCCACATATTGCTGTTGCTGTTCACAAATGTTACCAGGCAATCAAGTAAGTATAGTTATTGTTTTCATCAATTTCATGTACATAATATGTAGGGTTTGGATACAATTTACTGTTGTCCGAATTTGATATTGTCCTGTGTACATGTTGCATTATAAGTTTTTTTTTCATTTTTTTTTACACTTAGGCAACCAATGTTTTTTATTTTATTATTATCTTTATTATAATGTGTACGTTTTAATAGAATCTATAATATGCTATTATTAAGTGCAATGGATGAACATTCGATGGCACATGAGCTACAGAAACCTAACCAATATTAAATTCTGCCTTTTATGTCTGCAACATACTTTTTGATTTTTTTTTGTCGACGGTTGCGATAGGAATATATTTATTGGTTAACACTTGTAGTCTAAGACCTGTTTTATTAACTCTGATTTACGAATATTGAGTAGTTTAATATGCTAGTTAATTTCTTTTAATTTTACCTTTAATCCATCTTATCTTTTATCAAATCCAAGATTTCTTTTGAATAAAAAATCGAAAAGGAATAAGAAAAATGATTATGAAATCGCCCCAACATATTTACCATTAGAAAATATTATTTTTTGATATACATGCATAAAAAATGTACAGTTTATGTATAAGATATTTCATCTAAATTAATCGATCAGTTTTGTTCAAAATTAAAATAAAAACTGACCTAAACATGGTAAAATAAATCTTTGATAAGATTAACCATTTTAATTTAGGTCAACAAAAGCAAATATGCAAATGCATTCATAACTACATGTATGTGGGATGCAAGAACATTGCAAACAAAACGTTAAATAGCGAAATTGACAACCTATGTCACATCTACATTTCAACTCAGTTTGATTGAATTTCATGCATCTTCGGGGACATTTACTAAAGTTTTGTATTATTTTACAGCAAAATGTTGTCATTTTTAACCCAATACAAGAACGAGTTATACATACCGTGACACAGTTTCAAGGACCACCTGTTAATCAACATGGAGTAATAATTCCACAAGGGTACCAGCAACAATATGTCAAGCCGAACACACATGTACAATTAATGATCCAGCAGTCTCCTGGTCAAGTGATGGTTCAAGGTCAACAACATAACGGAATGGAAAAGGTTAACTTAGGTCAACAGCCAGGGTAAATGCAGCCTAATATAGGACATCAAAATGACTAATTGCTTGCCAGTCAGCGACAAATCTAACTCGCATAAAAATCAATATAAATGTTTTGTATTACGTGTACGTGTATTTACTAAAAATGTGATATATTTGAGAACATGTAATAATGTCATTAAACTTTTCCTTTTTATTTTGTTTTACGTTAACCTATATATATTCATTCGACATAAACATTTTATGAATACATAAATGACTGATTTTTATAACAAACAGAAAATAAAGATAGCAGGTAGCTAAGTGTTGTTTTTATTTCTTAGAATGACCCAAAGAAGCAGTACATAATTATAGGGTTGAATGCCTAATTTATTGAAGACAAGATTGACTAATGCACTCACAAACATGTTTCTGGGAGACTTGGTCCAGTTTTTACACCAATAAATTCCTCTAAAAATGCGATTGATCATTATAATTCTTAAAAAATAGAGGCAATGAATCATTTTCCCCACTCGTAACTTCTATCACGCATGCATAACACAACTATGGCAATGAATTAGCTTGCCCAATGCACAATTTCTTTTGGTTAACAGGAAAAAACCTACTCAAAGACATTTGCTATCTTTTTAAACAAAATCTACAAAAACATCTTTATTATCATTTAAATGAAAAATATGCGTTAATTATTAAATTTAACGAAAAACTCGAAGCGATATCAATGTTGTAAACGTCCAGCCAGTTTATGTAAATATCGCTGCCATCTTATTTACATTAGTTACGAAAAGTAGTTCGGTCAACGTCGTCTATCAAAAACTAAATATTTGCAAGAGCAAATGTGAAGAAAAAAATCGATCAATCATGTGAACGTATTCTGTAATATGCAAATAACCTTCATATAAGAATATTTGGTATGAGTGCAAATGAGAAAACTGTTCATTCAAGTAAATATTTTGTATAATGTTTTTCATCAGAACATTTCCGTTGAAACATTGTGTGTTTATATATGTGTTTTTGTATTGGTTACCTTAGTTATTGACTATAAATTTCAGCATCCGTTGTCCATCCTTTTATGGCACACAACTGCGTGTATTTGTTGATTACAACGCCAAATCTGATTTCCAAAATCTAAGGGATTTCAGAGTTTGAGAGTGGTAAATGTTGTTACTAAATAGTGCACAGCGAATAATAGACGGGTCATAAACATACATAGCATGGCAATATATGATAAAATATTAGATATAATTCCTCAAAACATGAATTATATCAGATATTTATAGAGTTTTACATAATTTTTCGATTATCGTTCAAAAACTGGCATATTGAACCAAAGGCTTAAACCAAGGGTCCGATGTTTTGCCGAAAAAAAAATCTTAAAAATATTTATTCACCACATATGAAATGGATACGTCCTATGAAATAGGAACAAGTTATTTGAACACACAATTGAATGTTAGACATTTCCCTAAAAGCGTTCCTCATGTTGCTACTTGTGACAAATTGTCTCATTGGCAATCATACCACTTCTTCTATGTTATGATCTGAAATGGTAACCAATTGCATTTTTAAATCTATTCCGCCTCCTAAAATTCAGGAAAGCTTTTAACTGGCACGTTGGTTCTTATAAGTATACCTTCAAGTTCGATCAAAAATGTTTTAAATAAATCTGTAAATGTAGATATAAAAAATCTGATCAGTTAATACGTGTATTTAAAGGCTTAAATTCACTTTGTGTTAACTTGATTGGTCAATACAAACAAGCAAACAAGTGCGAAATGCAGTTTAAACTTTATCGAGCGCAGGTTTTAGATCCTTGTCTGTATCATTTCAATTCTGAATATGGTATTAAAACTTCTCTTCTTAAGTGCTTCCGTTCTTGATAATCTGAAAACCCATCGAAATCCAAGTTAAAGGTTGTTTTTCTATCATTTACAGAGCCATGCATGGATTGTTACGATTTATATCTCATTTTTAATACAATGTTTCAATAGTGATGAATATAATGTTTGTAAAAATAGATAATTGTCTTTTTTTATGTTTGTAACTTAGATATGAGAACAGTACAATAAACGGTCACAAGGATCTAGACTGTAAAACCCAATGAGGAATACTTGACTCAGTTGTGAAATATTGTCGTTTCAATAATAGAAATATGTTTTTATTGTATTCTAACTAAGGACATATCTTTATAATGTTTAAAGGAAGAAACGTATTATATTCATGCAATACCCCAACATGTTCATCATATCCGTATTTGATGAGAAAGTACATAAACAAACTTTACGGATTGACACAGACTATTTGTAAGTACCGAATCTGATTAATATTTGAATTATTTAAATTCAAAATTAATGGTCTAAGTAAATAAATGCAATTCTTATTTTATTGATAACTTGTGCGTTTTGAGTTAATTTGACACTGAATAGAATATTACGTCCCTTATTAGCAATCAGAAGTTTTAATTAGCCTGATTTTGAAAAAAATAGAAATACTATTTTCGATTCAAGTACAATTCATTTGTTTTTCATTGTATACAGCATAACGCTTTTGATTGCTTTATGCGACAAAATGTTCACTTAGTTTTAGTCAAACAATGAACCATTTATATGTTTATATAATGAATCTCAACGTAACTGTGTATGACATTAATATTTACAAGCATAATTTGTACAGGTTTGATTAATGTTCGAGTTTGAAATGTAACTAGATTGTCTCGCTTTGTTCATTAAATATATAATAAATGCTTCTTTCTGTTATATCGCCGCGATATAGCCTTTTTGTGCTAATGCGGCGTAAAGCAACCAACAATCAATCAATCAATCAATCTCTCTGTTATACATTTGTAAAAGACAAGACACTAGTTAAATATCGATGGTTTTATGAAAACAAAATTTGTCTTGATTCATTTTGATGATCTGGATTTTTAATTTACTTTAGTGTGTACTTCATCAATTAAACTGTGTACTAGTAGAGCATATGTCTAATGTATTACTAAACACAAAAATAATTTGTTGGTGCATTTGCTATATTTATTTGTAACTTTGTTAAGTGATAGTATGATCTGAGTGTCTTATGTAGACGATACGCGCGTCTGGCGTATAAAATTAAAACCTAGTATCTTTGATAACTATTGGTTACTTGCTTTGTATGTATTCCAAAATTGTTATATTAACAATTTTTCATTTCATTATATTTTAAAAAGACAACATGAATCTGAATGAACCTTCAAGTACATATACAGTCCCTTCCAATTTCCGTTCGGCACTAGGTGTTGGAAAACTTAAGGTTTTTGCTGGAATACAGATCAGTTTAGGGGTTGCCTGTATATCTGCGTGCACAGCGGGTGTTATAACAAATATGAAGAAAAAGGTTATGTGTTGTGATGATTATGCATGCCAGAAACAGTTTCAAGAGCATTTCACATTAGACGATCTATATAACTCATATTCACACCTCGGATGTAAGGAAAAAACAATATTACTGATTTTATATGGGACCTGTATATTTCTGTCAGGCTGGGTAAGTTCTGTTTGAGCATTTTTGTGTTCATTTCGGTGTCCTCATTTTAATCTTCTTTTAAGGAACATAGAATAATATCGAATGGGATGTGTTAAAAAGTTTGAAATTTTATATAAAATGAAGATGTTTGAATGTTTGTAATAGAACTACATACCATGTAATATTATGAATATGTCATTCTAACAAAAAATGATGTTGCTACAGGTACGTCCTTGTGCAAATTTTAATAAATGACGTTTTGGTATGTTTTGTTCAGATACATTTTGGTATTAAGGTGCAATCACTGTGTTAAGCGGGAAGATTATAAACGTAAAAACTAAAAAAAAAACATATAAGTCACAGCAAATATATGTATAAATCTTTGGAAGGGAAAGTTATTGTGTAAAAGAATATTTTAGAAGGATAGTCGTAACATATTTAAAATAAACATGTCCAGGATAAGCGATAAACTTAAACCACAATGGTCAAATTATTCATCCCTTTCAAAGACGAATAGATTCGGTAATGTGATTCCCGTTCAAACCGAAGTGGTGCAAGGTGTCTGAGAAATTCCTGCTACCATTGTGCTGCAAACTTTGCAAGTTTTAAAACAACTATTGCCCGTTGTGTGTTTAATAATTTCTAGTGTATATACGAATGTCAATCTCAATGGAAGTTATAGAAGCAATATAACACGTACTCTTGATGGACGTTTAATTGATTACTTATACATTTTCGTTTGTTTATTATAAGTGTAGAGTTTTCCTTTTTCAACATGCTATTTTTAAAACTAACAAATTGAATGTGTGTTTCGATGTAATTGTATGTAGAATGATAACAACAACTTGCAATTTTGTAAATAAATTTTATTCGCAACGCAGTCATATACCACATTTGACATGTATCCACCATTTAAATTCTATAATCAGGTAAAAACTACCTTATATATAATGAATGTTCTTGTGTTATTGTTTAATGAATATACATACTTGTATTTCAGTTCTTGTTAACGGGAATATTTCCAATTTGCATGACGGATTCAAAGAGGCCCAGATGGAAATGTTTGGTATATATGTTAACGTTACTATGCATGTTTATGTTAATGATAATACATATGGTGGTCTATGTCGGTTACTTTAGCTCATTTGGCCAAAAATCATGCATTTTGTAACACCCTTGTGATGGTTTTTTTCCAATCTTCAAGTTAGTAGTACACTTTCTATCTAATTCAACAAAATTCGTGTTGATTTTATTCGAGTGTCGTTTTAAATTGTAATCTATCAAACACTCTTATCGCTATGGATGAAACTCAGTACAAAATGTTAGGATTTTTTTTTCAGAGCTTGAAATTCACAGTAGGCAGTAAAAATCTTACTAAGTAACATGTTTTGGTCCAAATATTATGTTTTCCGTCTTCTTCAGATTCATCCACATTTTAATTATTCACACATTTTTTTGCGAGTTGACAATAACCAAATAATGCTTTATCATGGAAACATGAAGTCTTATACATTAATATTATGTTTTGGATAGTTGGACCGTCTACAGTGTCTCAGATTTATGTTTACCTTTCCTATATTTTTCTTGCTTGAATTGTTTTACATTATATTATTAGTAACATAGTGTGTTAGTGACCTAATACGATACATACGGGGTCAGTATGTTCCATATGGGAAGAGAACGACGCTCGAACCCCATATGGAATTGACTGACCCCGTATATATCGTATTAGGTCACTAGCACACTATGTAACGAATTTATCTTACCGACTATCTTTATTTGTATATATGATATTTCATTTTTAAGTTTTTCTTGTTTTTTTCTTACAGAAAATAACGTTTCTAGTGTTTAGTATTATATCTGCGGTAATATTTTGTCCATCGATGTTTACTATTGGAATTCTAAGCGTTTCCATTCTCAAAGTAAGTAGCATAATTCACTAAAATAAACCCTACAAATGCCACATATAATATGTTTACTGAAATAATGGCATTCAATTTAAAAGCTTATTGTGCTCATTGTGCAAATGAAAAAAAAAAAAAAAAAAAAAAAAAAAAAAAAAAGCTAAACAGAATGACCAGACAAAGCTTGCCATTCGTAAATGATTAAGACTGTCACGTGTGTGTATGTGAGATTTGAAGCTTCCATGAGTTATATGTTTCCGTTATTGTTTCTGACCTTGACATGTGCTGAAATAACACCATGAGTTATATGTTTCCGTTATTGTTTCTGACCTTGACATGTTGTGCTGAAATAACACCATGAGTTATATGTTTCCGTTATTGTTTCTGACCTTGACATGTTGTACTGAAATAACAATCTCTATCTTTAATAACCTTTACAAATTTAGAGTGTGGTTACATGTTCATAGGACTCAGTTTCATTTGATCATCAAAAGAACACACGTTAATGGTTAGTTTTGATAGCATGATAGAACGAATTATGGTAAAATTGCAATATGTAAAGAAATTGATCTTTGTGTGCAATGGAATTTAAAGAACTTGGCAAAGATCATTGTTGAATGTAAACGTCAGTCCAATGACTCGTGTAGGACGATAAAGGCAATAGACTTTTAAGCAAGACGAAATGAGCACCACGCCATTTGCAACTACAACATATTCGAGGCAAATATACATTAAATGAGTTTCTGTATTTCAAAGCTTTTTTGAATACTGATTTACAGATTAATAGGTTTATTTATTTTAGGAACAAACAGTAACTGAACAAAGCACGGAAACGTAATGAAACTCATTAGATATAACAGGATTTAAAACAATCAGAACATTATGTTCTAACGTTGAATAACAGCGATATGTTTTTATCTCTATTGGTACGGATTGAAATCGAGAAATTTCTTTAGTACATAGTTTTTCATCATAAAAACAAAACATGCAATCTTAAGGGTAACTCAAACGAACCATATTCATGATAGTAAGAGATATTATGACATCATGGTAGGACCGGTTGTGTTTTCTAAGACACAAGCATTTACAATTGCTTGTTTAAGTGAAGATGTTACAGTTTATAACTTATGTTAAGAATTTTTCACTGAAAAAAACCCAACAAACTTGATATACTTTCTTAATTTTTCTAAATATCTACATACCTTTCAATTATCAATGTTGAAAAAATAAAATCGGCACATTCAAGATAAATATAAATAAATGTATATATTTACATTATCATACAAAGTTTATTCAATAAACAATAATGGTTGTTATTGTAGGCGGAAGAAGTCGACGGTGATATTATTACAGTTTCAGGAATCATTGACGCATGCGCTGTTATTGAATTGATAGTAGCCATTACATCAGCGACATATTGTTGCTGCTGTTCCCAAATTCTACCACCAAATGAAGTCAGTATAAAAAACTTTAGTTTACTATTCCCTTTTTTATCGGTACTTCTGGACAATATAGAAATATAACTGCAACAAGTATATTACGATATTTCTCCACTCGAGAGAGTTAAACTTTAATATTTAAAGCACGAGCCTTGTGGAGCTTTTTAAATAATTAAAATGTAAATGTTGAGAATGGAGAAATGTCGTAATATACGGGTTATAGTGGTGGAATCTGTTTCTCTAATGATTTTTATCCTTCCTTTTAAGATCTGAGGACAGTTGTGTACTTTTGATCTGACGTCATCAGGCTTGGTCGGCTTTTTTCATGACGTCACAATAAGAAAATCCACAAGAAAAAGACCGGTCAGGAAATTTGAAAATAGCACAAAAATTGAGAAATACTTTTTTTCTTCAAATCTTTAAAATTCTTTACTTTTTAGCCTAAGAATATACATTTGTTCGAAAAACTCTTTGAAGACAAATATCTAAAAAAAAAAAATGTATGAAACAGGAGCTGAATAAACGTACTTAAAATCAACATGTTCGTTTTACTTTTGTAAACGCAGTTATGTTTCTCTGTAATTGTACAATTGAAAATAGATAAGTAGTCATAATTAGACATTAGTCCACTAGTGAAGGAATATTTAGTTTCTAAATTGTTAAACATTCAATAACATAAACCGGTACCATTTCATGTCTCGTGTAGTATGAACGTTCGTTTAAATTAATTGTATGAACAATTATTTCTAATTCATGTGTACAAATGGTGACAAAAATTTGAGTAAAGCTACACTATTGCTAGTTTCTCTTCATGATGTGGGTTGCATAAGAATCATTCCGAATATAAGGAAAAATACAACAAACATGCTCTTATATTAAACTCTAGTAAAACATCTAATATTTTATTTTCAATGCTAAAATCGATAAAGCCAACAATTGATGGAAACTATGAGCTAGTTAATTGCATTTGATTTGCACATCTTATTTAATTAAAAAAAATAATTTTTTAGCATTAAAGCTCACTAATATAATATATTACCGGTGTGGATCAAAATTTATTGTTACTAAACCCATTACCTAATTATTTAAAATATCCATTCTGATAAACAGTGCATTGAAACAAAGAAAAATTTATGCAATTTTATGTTAAATAAATTACTTCAGAAAGCAAAATACTTATATATTTCTAGTTATAGGCAAGAAGGTCATTTAATTCATATCGACAACATGTACAAAGTAACTCAATTTTAAACAAATTATTGTGTCTTCGATGCTTTTGTCAAAAACAGTTTTTTTCTTTTTTTCAGCAAAATGTTGTCATTTTTAATCCAGTCCAAGAACATGTATTACATAACATGACACAGCTACAAGGGCCAAATGGTAACCAACAAGGAGTATTTATTCCAGAAGGGTACCAGCAACAACAAGTCATGCCGAACTCAAATGTACAAATAATACCTCAGCAAGTTCATGGGCAAATATTTCCGACATCGATACAGGAAAATCAACATCAGCAAAACAACGGGATATTCAGTTCCAATGTCGATCAACAGTCAGCTCATGGGTATATGCAGCCATGTCAAGGGGTCAACGGTCAACAACAAATGTAACTTCCGAAATTTTAACTGACAGTAAACAATGATGTGTGTATGATAAATTTATAAAGGGTGTCATGATTTATTTTCATTTAACTTTTTCCTGTTGTTTGAACTGATTTCACTCTTACTTTTTGAGTATTTAGATGTTTTAAAATGTACAAAAATCAGTAATTCAGTCTTTTTTTAAATGTGTTTTTAACCATAAGTAACGGTAAAGATCATTCAATCATTTAAGTTTTTGTCATGTGTATTGTTTGCTAAAACAATAACATTACATTTAACCTTTTAAAGATTTGTATTGCTATTTGCTGTTCAATTATTATTTCAAGTCATGAAAATAATACTCAAATACGTGTCGTAGGAAAGTTTGACGGTCTGTATCTGACAAAAAAGACAAATAATAAATTCAATGAATAACCTGACAACTTGCAACATTAGCCCAAATCAAGCAAGGAAGAACTGTTAAGCACGAAGAATAAATTATAACATGTTAATTTACCTTACGCAATTCAATATAAAAGATGCTTTCCACTTCCACGCTATGTAGTATTTGTATATGTATCCATCCGATGAGTTAAGCCATTTTCAACTGATTTTTATATTATTTTGTACTGTTGCACCATTGTTCCACGTTGAACTCAACAATATTTTGCATGCATGTGCCTGTCCGAAGTCAGGAGCCTGTTAATCAGTGGTTGTAGTTTGTTTATGTTTTACATATTTTTTTTTCGTTCATTTCTTGTACTTAAATTAGCTATAGGCCGTCATTTTTTTTCGTTTACATTGTTTATCACTTATTTCGGGCATTTTGTCTCTTGTGGAAAGTTGTCTCATTGGCAGTCATACCACATCTTCTTTTTCATATTTGTTTTTCTTTACAATCTTTTTTTGAAGGTCATTTATAGATGTCGTATACATTATATATGACAATTATGTTGTAGAAAGATGATAGCATTGGCAAAAAATCAGAAATCACTGCACTCATACTCAGCAGTTGCTTCGTATATATTTTGAACTAATTGGTTCTAGTTTGTCAAATGATATCAATATCTAACACATTTATAACCGATCTGCGGCTTTTTGTTGCATATCAAATTATTTCCAAATACCAAGTTGATCTAAAAGAGGGACGAAAATATCAGAGGGATAATCAAACTCATAGATCTAAAATACACAACATAGAAAACTAAAGACTAAACAACACGAACTCCACCACTTGGATGATCTCAGGTGCTCCGTAAGGATAAGCAGATTATGCTCAACATCTGGCAACCGTCGTGTTGTTAATTTCACCGTTTACATGCTCTGTATTGGTTAATGCATTAGGCCGTATAAGACACTCAAATACACCATTTTTATAACGCCCGTTATTTTTTTTCCTCCTTATATATACCTTAATAAACCATATTTCAATTTTTGTCAGTTTACCGTTTTGATATTGCCTACCATATAACGTCTTGACATTTTTCCTTCTATACAACGCCTTCGTGTTGTGGGGAATTCATTCCTAAAAATTTCAAATTTCTTTTCATGATTCAAAAAAACGTCGTTTGCCGTTTGGCTTATCAATTTTGTATACATCTCATTGGTTTGTTTTTATGTTACATTTATGCCAACAGAAGAATAGTAAATTTTGACTGCCACTTGAAACAAAAAGTCCATAAAACGTTCTAAATAAGTTGTTATTTGATAAAAGCAGGGCTAATAATGATTACAGGTGCAGAGATTTATTTTGTATGCATCTGATGTTCTTTTTTACAAATTATTATTCAAACCAAAATGTGTATCAACGTTACTTGTGAACATTAATGAAAGAAAATTTAGTTGGGAAAGTTGCAAAAATGTTGCTGCCGGGTTAAACATGTCACACACAACCTCCCTTATACTTCTAGCCAATGAAAAACTATACTAGTCCCGTATACTTTATTAAGGTTCAATCATGAACATACGCCAACAGTTTGCCTCAAACTACATATCATTTAAGTATGCACATCATTTCAAATTACGGAATATATATTTCGTTTTGCTAACTCTATTTTTCATTATTTTTTGTTTTGTATTAATAAATAAAGGCAACAGTAGTATACCGCTGTTCAAAACTCATAAATCCATGGACAAAAAACAAAATCGGGGTAACAAACTAAAACTGAGGGAAACGCATTAAATATTGGAGGAGAACAACGACACAATATTAAAATGTAACACACACAGAAACGGACTAAGCATTAGACAAAATCCTATGAGAATAACAAATATAACATCAAAACCAAATACATGAATTTGGGATAGATAAATACCGTGACACGTCTTATTGTAATGTGAATTCACACTCAAAAATAAGAGAAAATAAACGACACAACGGAAACACAACGTTAAAATGTAACACACACATAAACGAACTATAATATAACACTGACCATATTCCTGACTTGGTACAGGATATTTTTAAAGGAAAAAATGGTGGGTTGAACCTGGTTTTGTGGCATGCCAAACCTCGCACTTTAATCGCAATGTTAAATATATAACATTAAAATGACAACATAATATTACAGGACTACAATACAAATAAATAGGAGAACGTATTATGCAAAGAAACACATGAATAATAGATTACAAAGGGCATCAGGTTTTAAATTCAATACGCCAACAACGCGCCTCGTCCACACAAGACTTACCAGTGACGCCCAGATATAAAAGTTCAAAAGTAAAAAAAAGTACAATGTTGTACAGCACTGAGGATCAAAAGTTGAAAAAAGGTTGAGGCAAATACGGCTAAGGGTTTCTCCTTGTGATAAGAACATCCTTATTATTTAGAAAAATTTATGCTATTGCAAACAGTAAATTTTACAAATGAATATCAAAGATATACATGATAAAACTGTAGTCTAAACTAATTACAGAAAACAAAACCCGAACATATAATATAAGTTTCTTCAGATATTTTATCATCGTCACTGATTGGAATTATGTAGACGAAACAATCGTCTTGTCTCCACAATTGTCAACCTGGTATCTAGTAAACGTTAGAAATTTGTGTTTACATTTAATTTGTTTTAATGCATTTGTACGGATCATGTTGTAAGAAATTTATTCAACTAAATTTGCAAAATTTGCAAATATGATGTTCATGTGCAGTTTCAAATATCTGATAAAGTTATGATTTGTTTAAAATCCCTTCCGTTATCATTCATAATTGTTAGTTCTGAAGGTTAAACAACCTGAACTAAATCTGTATGTAAATAGATAAACATAATTATCTTCGTGCAACTATTTGTTTTTGAGGCCCTTTGATTACAACGAAAATATGTAATCAAGAGCTGTAAACTTTAATAAAGTAACCGATTATAATTTATCATAATGTTCAACGTCAAGTTAGATACATTAGGCGTGAGAAAGGTGTCGTTATTTATTTGGTTAAAAACCAGGCCATATTACGTTTTATTGTAAAACAGGCGCAACTTTGAATTACCTGTAAACAAATATCTAATCTCTTACTACTAAGAACATACCTGTAAGCTTAACATAATAAAACTGACCTGACAAATATAGAATAAATTTAATCACATAAAATTATCAATTTAATACTTCCGCTGGACAGTAAGTGAACATGAAAAGGTCGTATGGGATTACCACAGTTGTATTAATGATCGCCATGCCATATCTTTAAATTTACTTCAAAAGGTAGACTGTCACCCAATCAAAAGTTAGAATCGCCGAATCTTATTTTGTTTGTACCAATTGCTACGGATATGCTTTTATATACGCATTATTCTATATCTAACATAACAGGGATTTGACAAAAAAGCTTTCGCATCTAGTTTGAACTATATTTAATAAACATTGTGTCATTAAAACAAAATCTTTAATAGTATGCTTGACGTGATTAACGTGCAGTGGAAAACAGTGCATGTGTAATCGATACTGAATCAACAATAAAACTATAACGGACTTCTTGAGAATAGGGTCGAGAGAAATGTCTATTACAAGGCTGTGGGTATTCGCATAGCTTTGTAATAGTTAACATGATATTAACATGACATTGTACGTGTAACCTTTATCTATAATAACACCCTTTCTTGTGAGTCTTGTAGTGTTCTTTTTATTTTTTGCTATTTTTTTTTAGATAGCTTCATATTTAAAATCCAGGACAGTGGTATCTTTAAAAAAAAACTATTATACGATAGTTCTACATTGTACGAGAAAACATCTCCCTGCTATTTTGTGTGTCGACTTTTTTTCAGATATGTTTGCTCTTATGATATATAAATTATCTTAGTAATGTTAAGTTTAATTTGTGCATGATATGAACTAATGACATTACATAAATTAGGATCATACAGAAATTCAAAATTCATAGTCTTTCTTCATTAGACATTTATGAAGTTCTTGTTTGAAGTTTAAACAGAACTGTTCTTTAGCCTATAAATTAGATTCCTATATAAATGTTTATATTCATGACATTTGAGTCCAAACATTATCACATTCCGCTTTTAAACTTTATATCTCCAATTTACTCAAAATCGAACCCGAGTAACATAATTATTCATAGAACGACCGGCTTCATTGGAAAGCAGTGTGTTAATAATAATTGAGTTATTTTTTTAAAGTGAAAGCAATGGGCAAAACTATTTTTATGCCCCACCTACGATAGTAGAGGGGTATTATGTTTTCTGGTCTGTGCGTCCGTGCGTCCGTGAGTCCATCCGTCCATTTGTCCGTCCGTTTGTTCGTTCGCTCGTCTGTCCCGCTTCATGTTAAAGTTTTTGGTCGAGGTATTTTTTGATGAAGTTGAAGTCCAATCAACCTGAAACTTATTATACATGTTTCTTATGATATGATCTTTCTAATTTAATGCCAAATAAGAGTTGTGACCCCCAACTTCACGGTCCACTGAACATAGAAAATGATAGTGCGAGTGGGGCATCCGTGTACTGGGGACACATTCTTGTTTACAGTGTTTACAGTATGGGTACTAAATACATACATTGATATGTTTCGAAGTTTAGTGTGACATCAATTTTCTATGAACTACTACACATTTTAGTGTAAGTGCCAGGTGAATCAGGATTGTCTCCCTGTGTTGAAGGCCCATTGGTGGCCGTACGGTGACCTCCAGGATTTAATTTAAACACCTTGACTGTCATAATAACTATCTTATCAACGTGAAAGCTAAAGAGACAAAACGTGGATCGGAACATAACTATACCACTGTACATGTGCTGTATGAACTGAAGTTTGTCAAAGTCGAAAACAACAAAATTCAAAATCAGTTCACTTCATTAAGGAATAAAACAAATGAAGTCGATGACCGGGTGAGCAATATGGAATAATTAAAGAACATTCAATCACTTCAAGATTTACAGTCAGTAAAACAGCAAATTCAGAGAATAACTGCACAAACAGCGTCACTAAGTCATACTCAATTCGCACGAAACCACGACTTTTTAGCACTATACAATCTGACATCAGTTCGCTTTGTCAATACGGAAGATCGTCTACAAACCTTCGAAAACTTCAACAAGGAATCAATGTTGAATAATAGAAGTCTGCAGAAGAACACAAAAGATCTTACCCAAAACACAATAGGCCTTGAAAATACATCAAACCCGACGACGGTCACCAATCATACAAAAGGTAAGTATAATACACTAATAGATTATTCAACAACAAAATTTTGAATTTATAAATATATAGTTTTTACATTGTTCATTGTTTTTTGTTGATCCTTGTTGATGATATAATTAAATAGTTTTATGAAACAATAAAATTTTCAAAATCCGTCCAGAAAAAGATGAATATCTTAATAAATTAAAATTTAAGTGAAGGTGTATTCAATTTATACAATTCCACGTGTAATGATATTTTTTTTAGGTATACATGTAGTTTAACACATAATATTTTGGTTTCTATGAGAAAAGTTTTCGATAACCAAAATGAAATGAATGAATATTTAAAAATCGATATAATCTTGTTTTATTATTCAGTTGCATTAACAGCTTGCAAACGTGACGATGTTAGAGACAATGCTGGATATATTGTGAGGTTTGACAACGTGAAAATAATCTTTGGAGTAAGTGATCTTTCGTCCTTTCAAGGCAATGGAAAATTTAAATGTGAACATGAAGGTTTATATAGTGTATCCATATCGCTGACGGCACACAACACAGGAGTCGATTATGTACTGAAAGTGAAAGGTATTGTATACACAAGAGTTCTTGAATTGGACAACAAAGTACCTTTCCAAAGAGGCGCTACCACTGTTGTTTTAAATCTTCATGTTGACGACCTGGTGTGGATAGAACTTAATAGTGTTATGTACGTTGAGGATGTTGATTCATGCATTACTTTTATATCAATTGAATGACCACTTCCAAGATATGCTACATTGTATGGGTTTAAAAATATAACTTATGTTAAATGAAGGAATAAAAACATTTACAAACTCAAACTATTAACCAAACTAATTACAGCCATAAACGAAGTCAGCACTGCTGCGTTGACATTGATTATCATTGATATGGTCATAATGGTCACAAGGATAAATTATGCTGTTTATCAAACTTAGAATTTTAAGAAATGCTAAGGTTTTTCTTCACCAGGAAAATATTACTTAGGCTATATTTGGCATAATGCTGCGGAATCTGGGGTCCTCAATTCTCTAAAACTCCGTATTTATTTATTTTTTTAACTAGCATAAACAATTTTTATCCTGGTATCTATAATGAGTTTATATGAGCGTATTACATGAATCTGTTTATGTGTTTGTTATCTTATTTCAATCAACATGATAAACATGATAAAGGTCATATTACTATTGTTTTAATATAAATATTGTTAAGTACATGTAAGACCAATTACACGTAAGGCTATATACGCAGAAGGAGTTCTGAATTTATTCTTTTCGCAAAGATAGAAAGGCAAGCAGGCAGACGAATAAACAGACTGACAAACAAAAGATTTGTTTTTTTATTTAGATTAAATTTCCTAATTTTTCATGTTAAGTATTTCGGGGGGACACTACTCATACCGACGGCCCAAATGTCTGCGTTCCAATACGCGTATGAAAACTATAGGGACACACAGTTGTGTTTATACTTTTTGCTTAAAAGGGAATTGCAAATTTGCTGGAATATAATATACCCTGTTTAGACTTTGCTAATGGGGTGAAATAGTATAATGGTTGTTTCTCATTGATCACGACGTCAAATACAATAGTTAAACATCTAAATATCATTACAAACAATGGTTAAAGGTCTGTTCTGTCCTAACAATGAACATACTGACAATTAAAGCTACAAAACATCATCTTATTAATCTTTGTTTATTATTTTATGTCAAATCTATCCCTATCTCCTGGTTTGTCAACACTATCTTATCAAAACAAATACATATAACTAAGTTAATATATTGACAAATACATGTAATTGATAATTACTTTGTTTCATCTACACACGTACATCTTACAATGTTCAAAATGTACCTCTGGAGTGTTTCCCTTTTTTTGTTACCATCGGTATGTGCTTTTTTGTTGGAGCCTAGTAATCAACAAAATTCGTCCAAAGGACCATTAGTCTCCAGTGACCATTATGTAACTCTTTCGCGATTTCTCCAAGCACAAACGCAACAACAATTAAGTCTCGAAGAACAACACCGCAATACAGAGGCGCTACGTAAGTCCGTGGATGAAACGTTTGCTTTATTATCATCGCAACTGCAAGGTAAATTCGTCGACTTTGAACGGAAATTAATCAATGATGTTAAGCAAAATGAAACTTTTCGGGGTGTTGATGATCTTGAGAAAAAGCTGTTGGAACTAGAAAATAACTTTACCGCCGTTGTTTATGAACTAAAGATTGCAAGATATGAAAACGAGAAAATGAAAACCGTGATTTTGTCATTGAAGAACGAAAATATGAAAATGAAAAATCAGTTTTCAATGTTAATGAATGAAACACATCATGTTGATGTACGAGTGAAAAGTATCGAACAATTGAAAATATTACAATCACTTCAAGATTTGCAGACCGTTAAACAGGAAATTCAGACTATCGACTCACAAACAGCAACACTGCTAAAAAATCAGATCGGTCGAAATCAGGACTTTTTAGCACTATACAATAAGACTTCATTTGACTTTATCCAAGCTGACAATCGTCTACAGCATTTGGAAACCTTTCAGAATGTGTCAATGAATAACGCAACAGTTATGCAGCAGCAAGTTACGAATCGTTTTGTAGCAATGGAAGGTCGACTACAACATTTGGAGGAATACAAAAACATGTCATTAACGCGTCCCAACCTGAACACAGCAGCACTACAGACACACACTACTACTAATGAACAAAAAGGTATAACGATAATGAATATTGAAATCATGGCAGTAAAGCATAAATGGGTGTATTTTGTTTTTGTGTTCTTCACAAATTTTGTATTTGTACTATTTACTGAACAAAACATAGGTTTCCCTAATTAACTTGGAAGAACAGTATCCTGATAAAAGAACATGTATATACATTAACAAAACAAGATCTTCTAATATTAAGATTCCTGATAATGTTTTGACTTTCATTCACATATTATATTGAAAAAGAATGAAACTTTTATCCGATCGATTTTAACACAGGGTTTTAATGCAGGGTTTTAACAAAATCAATACAATAGTAGGTAACTGAGTCAAAAGGTTCTGGCTTTCCCCAGGGGACTTATATATATATACACAGCGAAGTACCATAGGAAAGGAAAGGCTTACTTCCTCGTGTTGAGAGACATATATCTGTAATATAATCCTTTCTATAATATGTGGTCCATATTTGATATTTTGCACGACAAGCAGTCAATTTGTCGATATTCGTCCTTGTTGCTCGTTTTGTAAAACCTAATGCGTTGTAGGTTATTGTTTGTTTTTCTGTCTTTCAGAATGTGTATGAACTAAATTTATACAATTGCCATTTCAAGTAAAACAAACAATAATTAATCATGTAGTATTAACAGAACTATTATTTAGTTTTCATTCCATGACCAGTGACTCAATACATAAAATGTTCACGCAAATTATGATTTTGTAAAAAGAGAAGATCTCATTTGCTTTACATAAAAAGTAGGAGATGTGGGTGGTATCATTGCCAATGATACAACTATCCATCATTTTTTCTTTACACTCTTGTTTATATTTTACAGTAGCAATAACAGCATGCCAAGCAGACAATCGAATCGAGTATTATGGATATATAGTGAAGTTTGACAACGTTAAAACAACTATAGGAGTAAGTGACATTTCATCCTTTCAAAGCAGCGGGAAATTAAAATGTGAATATGAAGGTCTCTACACTGTGTCAGTATGTTTGACAGCATTCAAAACTGCAATAGATTATGGAATATACTTAAATGGTGTTGAGTACACTTCTGTATACGAAGATGACAACAAAGTTCCATACCAAAGGGGCTGTACTACTGTGGTTGTAAATCTTCAACCGAATGACATGCTGTGGGTACAGCTCAAAGGAAGTATGTCCGTCAACAATGGCAATTCGTGTATCGCCATTGTGATGATTAAATGAAAGATTTAGTTTAAGTATTAATATCAATTGGAATTATTTAAATATTGGGCTGTGTTTGTCATGTTTGTTTCAAGATAGTCTTCAAAGTGGCAAATTCAAAACTAAATGGATTATTTATATATAGAGAGCTAATTTGTATAAACACTATGCATGATTATATAATTATATTCTGATCATATTACGCAAAAGTTTATTTGGAGACAACAAAACTAAAAAATGAAGAAACTAAAAGACAAAAAAAAGAAGAAAAAAGCTACTTTTTAGATATCAATAATGAAATAAAGTAAATGACATTATCATAATGCAGACTATCAACATCCCTCTCTTTAGCCATAAGTGAAGAATGTACTTGACTTTTCCACAGTCAAAAGTATACAACGGCTATCTTAATTTTAACTTCTTTTATTTGATTAAAAAAACGTTTCTGAATGTATTAAATAATGTTTAAATTAAAAAAAAAAACATCTGTTTTGTATAACCGTAATTATTCGCTATACGTTGACAAGAGTTGTTATTAATGAAAAATGGCTTGTTTTGATACTTAGCTTCGATGTTAAGATACCAGCGACAGCCTTACTCAAAAGGTGATTTTCTTCTTTTTAAGATGTAGATCACAACTTCTATTAAAAACAGGATCTGCTTATCCTTCTTTTGGTTTTTCGTGTAAACTGGTATAAAATGTTTTGTTGGTTTCTCTCTGACTTGTGAATTTTGTTTGTCCATTTGCTATCTTTCTCCTACTTTTTTTCTAACAATCAAGATATTGGAACAATCAATTTATAAAAATCATTTGTTTAGAGGTTGCGCTGCTAACTAATTTTGCAAAATCCTTTTACTTGCGTAATCCCTGACAGAAAACACAAGAAAAACTATTTGCCAAGATGTGCAAAAAATCTGTTTTTTTTACAAAGTCCTCTTCAATTATGACGTCACAAATACATCATTAAGGACATTACTGGTGAACATCTTTTTGCACTGGAACAATTTGACATTTTAACATACGTTTTCATCGTATTTTCATGCATTATAGCAGTATTGAATTTTCAGATGTAAAGAGTTAACAACTGTTCCATATTTTTTCAGTGCATTTTCAATTTTTGCCTCATATATGACCAGATTTGGCATTGTCCGAATAAAATGTACGTTTAACATACATCTGTCTGTCTGTTTTGTTCACACACATGTCAATATAATGAAAAATTTTGCGACTGTCATACAAGTGAGTAGTTTGGCTAGCTATTAAACCAGGTTTAATCTACTATTTTCTACATGAGAAAGTGCCACTACTAAGTCAGGAATATGACAGTTGTTATCCAATCATTTAATGTATTTGAGCTTTTGATTTTCCGTTTTGAATTTTCCTCGGGTTATAAAAATTTAGTCTTGGTATCTATGATGAGTTAATATACAACCACTGGGACGATGCCACTGCTGGTGAAGATTTATTTCCCTGAGGGTATCACCAGCCCAGCAGTCAGCACTTTTTGTGCTGACATGAATTATCATTGATATGGTTATATTTATAAATTAATTGTTTACAAAATTGAGAATTTTTGAAATACTAAGGCTTTTTTAACTCAGGCATAAAATACCTTAGCTGAATTTGGCAAAACTTTTAGGAATTTTGGTCCTCTATTCTCTTCAACGTCGTACTTATTTGGCCTTCTTAACTTTTGTGGATTCGATCTCCACTGATGAGTCTTTTGTAGACGAAACGCGCATCTGGCGTATATACAAAATTTAGTCCTGGTATCTATGATGTGTTTATTTCGGTATTTTAGTTATTTTACTTTTTTTCTTATCAAACTGCAAATGGAGTAGGATCTGCATACTCTTCCGGAGTACATGAGATCGCCCCCAGTTTTTGGTGGGGTTCGTGCTGCTCAGTCTTTAGTTTTCTATGATGTGTCTTTTGTATTATTATTTGTCTGTCTTTTTTTTTAATTTTTAGCCATGGCATTGTCAGTTTATTTTTAATTGATGAGTTTGACTGTCTGGTATCTTTCGTCCCTCTTTTGCAACCTTCAATATCATGAATTTTCATCAGCGATATAACTAAACATCAACTTCATCTACAAAATAATTTCATTATTATGATAATGTTCCGAGCACTGCAATGCATATAATGTTTCGACAACTACATATATGTCGTAATAACTGTAAATTATGTTGTGACGGCTGCATATAATGTTGTGACGACTGCATATAGTTTGGTTACGACTAGTTTCCATATTATGTCATCAGGAGTCGGTTTCACAAAAAAACTTCCGACCAAAATTGATCGTAAGTCATGAACAATTCCGTATAATTACGAACAATCTTAGTCGTATATGTTTTTGTTGTTGTTAAACCGACTCCAGAACTGCATATAATGTTGTTCCGACTGCATATAACGTTGTCAACACTAAGTATTATGATGTGACGACTGCACATATAATTTTGCGAGGACTGCATATGACGTCTTGACAACTGCATTTTTGTTGTGATGGCTGCATATAAAGTTGTGATGACTGCATACAGTGTTGGGACAACTACATTTAAGGTTTAGAAACTTTATTTAATGTCGTGACCACTGCATATAATGTTTCGACCACTGTATATAATATTGAAACTATTGCATAATGTTGCTGAGACCAATGCATATAATTTTTCGACGACTACATATATTGTCGTGACAATTACATAACATGTTGTGACGAATGCATTTAATGTTATGACAACTGCATATTATGTTATATCAACTGCATATAATGTTGTGACAACTGCATATAATGGTGTGACGACTGCATATAATGTTGTGACAACTGCACACTTTATGACACGTTATATCCAATCGTGAACATCAACGGAATCAAACGAGAGTAACATACGGATCAATGCTTTTTTTATGGATTTGCGTTCTCCACCTTAACATTTTATTGTAATGATTAGTACAATGTTGTCTGTTGTTTAATCTTTTTCGGGGGACACATTATGTAATTCGTATGATTGTTGATAATTTGTTTATTATGTGACAACTATGTCTACAAATAAGATCGACCAAGATGTAAATTGAACAGTCACTAAAGAAAAAGATTATTTCTGTCTTTCAATATTCTGTACATCCTATCAAAGACGCCCCTTTGCTACATTATCGTAGGGGAAAAGTTATAAGAGACAGGTAAACATTGATTTTACCAAAGGAAATGGTTGTTAGCAATTCCATTCATTTTAACACGTTTTCATAACCGTAAATTCAAACGATTGACGGGGGTATATAATATGCATTACTTATGTCACTTAGATCTCTAATAATGGCACTTAAACCTTGTTTTGGGTCCGTTTGATGTTGTTAAAGCACCGTCAGAATTGAGAGGCGATGTAACTCCCGGAACCTATTATATTTCAGGAATTATGTAATCTGTATGTTAAAAAACCATTTCAACAGCAATTTCACTGATCCAATGATAGCCTCGCCCTGTACAAAGACAGAAATATTTCTGTCCTTTGTTTTGTCTGTCTTAATTTCCGCCTTTATTTCTGTAGATCCTTTTTCAGAACTTCCGTTATGAATTTATTGTTAATTCAGTGACTAAAACATACGTTATATTTCTCATTTTACGTCAGGCGTACACCAATCTTACAATGAACTTGTTTTTTTATCATTCTTTAAAAATAACAGTTTTAATAAAAACAAGCAATAATTTATAAATTTATAGTATCATATATATATTCATTATCGTCTGAGACGGAATATTGGCTAAAGTACATTCCAAATTGCGCCGTACCTGAAATACAAATAAAATATTGCCTTGTATTTGACCTGAATAACTTTTGTATTTTTCTGGGATCCGGAATATCAAAAATGTTACTGTATACAAAAAACATCAATGACATTCAGAAAACATTTGATTGTGAATTTTGTATAACAATGTATTTAAATTTTATAAAAGGTTATCTGTTTCTTTATAAAAGCTTTCAAATTGTCGTTTGGGAACGTTTGCAGGTGTCATTGTACGATAATTGATTTATTCATCTATTTACATACAGATTAGAGGAAAAAATTTCAATGACCAGTGTTTATGGTTATTACTGACAGCGAAATGAATTTTACAATCAGTAGGTACCTTTGTTAAACATTTGAATTGACGACATTAACAAAAGATTTCATAGCCTTGCAATTGTTTTGGTCGATCTGCGCAGACGATATATTGTAAATGAAAATACTACCAGTCAATTTCTTTTCAAGATATTGTCTATGTAAAATATTTACCCTTTTTTTTCTTCAAAAGAAAAGAAAACGAAACATATTAATTCTTAAAATAAAAAAAAAAGACAGATAATTCCATAAGTTGGGTTTGTTATTTCATATCTTAATTACTTAAACTTTTAACATTTTCAATAATTACCATTCCACCGAATTTGTAATTTTAGAAAAAAAAATGTAAATAGACGTTGCAAGCAGCGAAACAAAACTCATGGATATCTCTGGATCATTTATTAATAAGCAATCTTATTACCGAATCAAACGATTCTCCATCCAGTGAGGTAAATGCGTTCATCCGAAAAATCATGCATTCACAATGATATCAATTAAAAAATAAACTGTATATTTGAAGTTCAAAATTTACCCATGTTAGACAAAACATGACAACATAATCAACCCTTTTAAATGTTTCTGTATTTCCAACTAAATTTCAACATCGCTTTTATTACTATATTGATCTTACGGATAATCGCTCCACTTGGTTTTTAATTTTTGCCAGAAATTCAATATCTTCATGTTTTATTCGTGTAGTGCAATTAAATCCTTGGCTCATTTTACCCCTTTTTTCCTTCAATAATTTGATTAAATTATTCTGGTCCTCAATGCATTTAACTTCGTACATTATTTGGCCTTTTTAACTTTATTTATTTAAACGTCACTAATGTGTCTTTTGTAGACAAAACCCGCATTTGACACCAATACCAAATGTCAATTATGGAATCTATGTTAACCAACACTGCTATTTTGAAACAGAGTAGTAAACATCCGTAACGGATTATATCTTCTAATTATATTCAACGACTTAAAGGACCGGTTTGAGCGGACAGACAATTTTCATTACGTATATGTTTTCAGTAACAGTATCACAAAAACTACTGATTAAGCACAGGAAGTTTGTTAAACTATGTTCTTACATGATATTAGACATGCTGGAAATGTAAATACAAAGAAGTGATGGCTTACAATTCCATATTGACTTAATCAAATAAACTTTAATCTCCTTGTGTGTCATAACTTCTTTCCTAACAATATAAAAATGTATCTGGCTGATATCTTCGTATATAATAATTGAAGCAATAACGTTATTTAATCTGTATTATTTTATATTTCTATATTCACCATGCTCATGATGCTGAGTGTGTACCTTGTTTTGTTACCATTGCTCAGTGCGTTTTTGCTAGAGCCGAATAATCAACAAAATTCAACAGGAGGACAATTAGTGTCCGATAACCATTATCTTACTCTTGCTAAATTTATTGAGTCACAAAAACAGCAACATCGTGATTTGGAAGCGCTCCGTAACTCCATGGACGATACCATTTCTGTTTTAACATCACAACTACAAAAAAAGTTTATAGACCTTGAAGTTAAATTGAGGGAGAATTATAAACAAAACGAAACATGTTGGACGTTTGATGAACTGGAGAAAAAAATATTGGAACTGGAAAATAACTATACGAATGTGCTTAATGATTTAAAGATTGCAAACGACAAAAACTTGAAAATGACAATTGAGATAACGTCTTTAAAGAACAAAACTCAGTATATTGATGCCAGGATTGGATTTGTAGAACAATTAAAGAATATACAACCACTTAAAGATTTGCAGTCAATGAAACAGCAAATTCAGACTATTGATTCTCAAACAGCCAAACTAAATCAAAATCAATTCGCTTGAAACCAGGACTTCTTAGCACTTTACAATCTGACAACAGTTCGCTTTGTCAATGCAGAACTACGTATTCAAACCTTAGAAAATTTCAAAAACTTTTCAAATTTTAATACAAAAAGTCTCCAGGAGGATTTACTAGCCCTCTATAATCAGACATCAGTTCATTTTGTCAAGACTGAAAACCGTCTGCAACACATTGACAACTTCGAAATCGTGTTCTTGAACAACACGAGAATTATTGAAGATCGACTAAAAAATTTGGAGGCCTATAAAACGGTAGCATTGAATGATACAAATCGCTTGAATACGAAATCGGAAACACTTCAGACGCAAATAAGTAACAATAATCGGAAAGGTATGGATATTTCATGTTAACATTAAGAAGTTGTAGTATATCTAAATGTTAAATGTTCTTTATAATTATGTAAATCTTTATACACAAAACATATTTACTATTTACTGATAAGATTTTTACATCAACTGAAAAAATCTTTACTATCATCCGTCTTGCTAATCAACGCAAACTAATTTGTTTGATTGTGGTTTGCATTACTCAGTTGCAACTATTTCAGTATGTTCAGGAAGACAGATTAAATTGATAACATTACTACTGAATCTACCTTTGTCAAAAATTGATGAATTTCTAATTGTTTAAAATAGTCATGCAATATTTGTCATTAACTTTCAAACAAGCCACCAGAAAACAGACGATATTTATAATAAATGCATACAAACGCATCTGGCATGTTTGATGAGGTATCCAAAAAGGTTAGACCTTCACCAATGCAAGAAACCCATACAGTATACTTTGTTGTCAGCTTTAAATGACCCCTTTATAACAGGCTCATTACTTCGAAAAGAACATTACGTAATGTTACAGGATTGAATATGTCTGCGAGCGGTGAACCCTCCAATATGCTGCAGGTGTAACTTCACTGAAAGCGCGTTGGACGTCATACATTAATGACGCGTTGTCTTCATTTTTGACTCTAAAGATCATAACGAAGCACAATAAAACACATGCAAATTTATCTTTTCAGTGGCTGTTTCAGCTTGCGAAGCAGTTGACCAGAGCAAAAAATCTGGATATATAGTGAAGTTTGACAACGTGAAAGCCAGCATAGGAATTACTGACATTTCACTCTTTACTAGTAGTGGGAAATTCAAATGTGAAAACGAAGGTCTGTATATTGTTTCTGTATCTTTGACGACATACAACACAGGAATACATTATGGTATTGTTTTGAATGGTAAACTATATACACAAATTAAAGAATATAACAATGGAGTGAATTACCAAGGAGCCACTACTACTGTAATAGTAAATCTCCATCCAAACGACTTGCTGTGGATTCAAATAACTGCCGATATGTATGTCAGTGGAATATATTCGTGCATTACAATTGTAATGATTTAGTGACATATTTGTTGTAATGAGTGTCATACGTTAGAATATGCTTGTGTAAAATTTTTCACATGACGATGACGATGAATTAGAGAATTTTTGAAACACAGGATTTTAAGATACATTATTGTAGATGTAGATGAATAAGGTTCATATTTAGATACTACTTACTTGATACTTAATCTTTGTCCAAAAATGTGTGTGTTTTTGTGTTCCTTAGTTGGAATTAATTTTATACGTTTTAAATAATATTGGAAGGTATTGTTCATTGTTGTTTACAAATCTACTTTCAACGGTGATTTTGTAAATAATAAGTGTTTTTGTGTCATGCATTGATCAGTTGATACACAAAATCCCCATTTTCTTCTTTATCATACGTTTTATTGTTAAATATCTTTTATTTTGATTGTTTTGATTTAAGGATAACAGTTGTGATATCCGTCAATGTTTACAAGTTTTTGTCTACAAAAGTATATATTCGAGTATTGGACCTTTACATGGAGAATCTTTAAATGCAGAAGAAAAGTCTTGTTAGACGACTTTTTTTCTGGAGCAAGTCATATTTAATACGATATGGATATCTCTCAAACTTTAACTCTTCTATATATCTAAATGCATACTTAATTAACTTTCCTATTCAAGCAATAGGTCCCCGATGAGAAGTAATTGTTATTGAGGGCATTTGCAGCCACATCCCGATCTTCATTCCGATTACAAAATATATCCACTGGTTCTTAATGGCAAAAAAATGTTAATTTTCAAGCCTCCTTAAAGAGTTAATGTGTCAAACTGCCAGAACAATTTCCAATTATTATGCTATGTAATTTAATCCTCATTCATTAAACATTATATTGTAAGACATTATTATCAGTATTATTACATATTTTTCATTATTTTTATATCCGTTGAAAAAAGCATACTTTCAAACTATTTTGATTGCAACAAACTACCAATGTATTAAATTAAATTTTAATGTGTGGTCTTCACTGTGTTGTACATCCCGAACATTCAATCTGATGCCTCAATTCGCATGGATTTTAATATTCGCCACGGTTGACAATGTGTTCGGGGTCACAATCTGCTCTATCACCCTCTCAGCTACATGTATGTGTTATTTCTATAATGCAAATGTCATTAGGTTTTTCAAAAGTCAATTAAACAACATATTTTCAGAAACAAAAGACAGTAATTGTTTTATATCATGTTCCGAGAGAAAAATATGTATAAAATAACAGTTATTTACCAAAAAACAACTAAACGTCAAACATTGGCTCGTTATTATACCCGAAAAAGCACGCAACGCTTTGCGCGGTGAATATATTTTTCCACAGGTGAATATGATTATTCATTCAAAATCCCATTCGTATAGAAAAACCTACTAAAGTTATATCAATATGGAATGACAATAATTTATCTTTACAGGAATGCATTTAAAATAAGCCATACATGATAACGAAATATGATTGCGAACAAATCAACATAGTTGCGTCTACAAAAGACTTATCGGTGACGCTCTAATAGAAAAAGTGAAAAGGCCAAATAAAGTACGAATTTGAGAAACATAAGAGTCAAACATTGTAAAAGTGTTGCCAAATACAGTTTCGGTAATCTATTTCTGTGATAGAAAATATTGATTTTGGTAAAAAAAAACCATATAATTGATTTGATTTGTTGGTGTTTTAACGTCAACTTGAAGCACCGCACTTAGGCTAATTCGTGGCAGACAGTTTTTATTGGTGGAGGAAGCCGGAGTGCCAGGAGAAAACCACCGACCTTTCATCGGAAAACTGACAATTATAGTCAATTAAAATTGGAGCAGGGTGCACCCGCACGAGTGGAGTTCGAAATCATTAACTCAGTGTTGACTGGCTAGTGATTACAGTACTAACTACTTAGAACACTAGGCCACTCAGTCCTCCCCGGCTCCTATACCATATGATCTCTTGTGATAATATGGATAGTTGTGTTTGTTTTCTGATATGTCTATTTATCTATTTTTGGCTATTTGTCATTTAGATAAATCTTTTTTTGAGCCAAAAAAACGCAAAGGAAATTAAAATTTTTGAATTCAAAAATGTCCTTAAACTATATCTGTTTACAAACATTGCTTAAACATGGTTAAATTCTAAAATAAGTATAAAAATGTGAGTTATTCGATTTATCAGTTGAAAGGTTGCTACAATACAAGAATGGGAAAAGTGTTCTTACATGGTATACAATATGAAAATATAGATACAAGAAAGAAATATTACACATTTTTTTTCAAATTTACTTCATCAAATCAATCCTTTAGTGCGTTATATGTACAGTCTTGTCGACATAAAAATGCATCGATCTTTTTACTTTCTACATAGTTATAACAACAGCTACAATGCTTTATCTTTATCAGTCTACTTTCAACATTCAAGATGTACCTCTGGAGTGTTTATTTTGTTATATTTCCATCGATTAATGCATTTTTGTTAGAATCATCTAATCAACAAAATTTAACAGGAGGATATATAGTGTCAGGTAACCATTATCTTACTATTTCGAGATTTCTCGAGGCACAAAAGCAACAACAGTTAAATATCGAAGAACAACATCGTAATGCAGAGACGTTCCGAAAGTCTGTAGATGCAACGTTTGCTTTATTAACATCACAGCTGCAAGATAAATTTGTCGATTTTGAAAGGAAATTAACCAAGGATGTTAAGCGAAACGAAACATGTCGAGTTGTAGATGAACTGGAGAAAAAGCTATTGGAACTAGAAAGTAACAATACCGCCGTGTTATCTGAAATAGGATTGACCAAAGACGAAAACAAGCAATTGAAAAATCAGTTGTCTACATTAATGAATAAAATATTTCATATTGATGAACGGGTGAACAATATCGAACAGTTAAAAAGCATACAATCCCTTCAAGATTTGCAGACTGTAAAACAACAAATTCAGAGTATAAAGTCTCAAACAGCGATTCTGAGTCAGAATCAGTTCGCACGAAACCAGGATTTCCTAGCCCTATATAATCAGTCTTCAGTTGGGATAGCACACGCGGTTACCCGTTTACAACACTTGGAAAGCTACGAAAATGAATCATTGACAAACACAAAACATTTTGAAGAGCGACTTCAAATTTTGGAGGCCTACAAGAATACGGCATTGATGACTGCAACTAGTCTTACCAAGAACACAGCAGCAATGCAGACGCAAATTACTAATGACATACGAAAAGGTAAGAAAAATCGTTGATCCATTTAATTGAACATTAATTTGAGTAGAAAATATTGAAGTTAATTTATGTTTATTGTATATAACAAAAATGGAATTCCTGTCATCCTCTCAAAACAAAACGTCGATGGTGCACGTATGTATGTCTGCATTTGCCTATTTTAGTTAGTTTAGTTATCTTCTGTTTGGTCGGGTTGATATACAATTTTTAAATGGTTTTTGAATCTATATATACATTTTTTATACTGATGTATCAAAATTATGAATGCAAAGTAAAGCAGGCAACATTTTTAATCGCAATACATATATTAAACCATATGATTTCAAATGCAAAACACAAGATCAATTGCAGTCAAATCAAATTAGCCATGACACTCGTTTTGTGAAATTTACCTTGTGCTATTGGTTAATTTGCTGGATTTATTATGAATATATACATGGTAAATGACCTTTGTTTTGATAAATGAGCAACAAAAAAACATACATTGTGTGCCACTATAGGTAGCTAAATCAAAACATACATTGCACTAGCATTAAGTTTGGAAAGGAAATGGGGAATATGTTAAAGAGACAACAATTTGACACAAAGAGAATATAAGTTACACAGATTGCAATTGTCCTAATATGAGAATTTATCGGGTCAATAAAATTCATATCGGGTGAGGCGAAGCCTAAGCTTCGTAATTTTACACTCTTTCTTTTGTCTTACAGTAGCAATAACAGCATGTTCAGTAAGTAAAGATGAAAGTTCAGGATATATAGTACCATTTGCCATCGTAAAAACCAGCATAGGAATAAATAACAGTTCGTACTTTAAAAGCAGTGGGAAATTTAAATGTGAATACGAAGGTCTTTATGCTGTGACAGTATCTTTGACAGCCTATAATACATTAATTAATTATGGGATATACTTGAATGGTAATGAATACACAGCTGTTTACGAACTGAACAACAAAGTAGTTTTCCAAAGAGGAAGTACTACTGTGGTTGTAAATCTACATCGAAATGACATTCTGTGGGTTCAGCTCAACGACCGTATGTATGTCCACGAGCGCAACTCGTGTATTGCAATTGTAATGATAAAGTGACAAATTAAATATTACAATCTTGAAAGATCCATGTGTCTAGTTAGGATTCAAACGGTTTTGCAGACCAAACCATTAACAATGATTAATAGATTAGCGTTTAAGGATAAACTCGCTAATGAAGTGTCCAGTTATCAATACAAATAATGTTATATAATGGGGTTCTTTTTTTTGTGTGGTGTATTTTTTTGTAGATTGGTATTGTCTTTTCGCACCTTTTTGTGTTTTGTGTAGGAATCCGTTGTAGTTCTTTGTTTTTATTTCGTCTAATTTGCCGATCTGTAGTTTCCTGGTGTCTCACCTTGCGCTAGGCTAGATAAAGTCGAAGCTTTGAATGTAAAATTGTCCGCGTTGGGCATATGACATAACACATGATGAATGTTGTACGTTGAAGCGCTTTTTGAATAGATTAACTCTTAACGGGAATGCTAGAAAGCAAATTATTGATCGCCATGAATCAATTTAAGTTGGGATGGAAAGGGAGTATATGCCAAACAGTCAACAGCCCGACCTACGAAAACAGCCTACAAAACCCCACACAGGTTGGAGTTTCAGTTGTTTCCTGAACAAAAATGTGTACTAGGTCAGTGAGAATGGACGTCAAAATGAACTCCAACACATATACTTGTACTCAAATTAGAAATCCTACAAGACTAAAAAACCCATAGGCTTCTGACTTGTGACAGGCGGAAAAATATGGCAGAGTTATACATATTTAGGGAGATCTTAACCCTTTCATATACCTCTATCAAATGTTAAAAAGCAATACGCACAGTAAAACTCAGTTTGAAGAAGTCCAAGTTCGATGTCAGAATAGGTAGCAAAATGAACTACGCAAAATGAAAGTTATACTACACTTACAAAGGACCACATCCAGTTGAATACTGACATGATAGCTCCAGATTCAATCGCTATACAAATATACCTCCGATAATAGTGAACTATTATATGCTTAATTGTTGTTTTTTTTAAATATTCGGCTTCCTACTTCCACTTGACAACAGTTCATGAAAGCAATTTTTCGATTAATACTATGTTGGTTTTTATGGGAAACTAAAGAAATGAACAGTTTATATAAATAAAGAATAAGGAATATGTGGTATTAAAGCCAATGAGACAACTCCCCAAAAGAGACCAAATTGTCACAGACATTAACAACTATAGGTCACTAAATAGCCTTCTACAATGAACAACGCCCATACCGCATAGTCAGCTATAAAAGGCCCCGAAATTATAATGTAAAACATTACAAACGAGAAACCTAATGGCCTTGTTTATGTACAAAAATTTAACGAAAACAAATATGTAACACATAAACAAACGACAACCAGTGAATTACAGGCTCCTGACTTGGGACAGGCACATACATACAGAATGTAGCGGGGTTAAACATGTTAGCGAAATCCTAACCCTCTCCCTAACCTGGGACAGTTGTATAAAAGTACAACAAAAGAACGAACTATCAAAATCAGTTGAAAATAGCTTAACTCATCAGATGGACAAAAATACAAGTGAACGTGGCCGGATACGTGTATATCCCAATAACAAAAAGACACTAGGTACATATCTGAAAGTACTTACGGTTAACCGACAGCTAGTTCAAAGCCACTAAAAACTAATATGTTTTCTTAATTTATTGTAATCTTTCAATTCTGACGTCCTCATGAGGATTATTCTGTACATTTTTGTCGTGTGCAGCTGAGACATTGATATCAAAGGTCAGATGATAACGAACAGTATAAAAAGCATTTTTAAATTTGCTTTTTGGTGATTACGTCTATACGTATATGAACTGCTATAACCTCTCTTCTTTTTCTATATTTGATTTAGACAAATTATTTCAACAGATAATTTCGTGTATGGATATAAAATGAATTTCAATTAAGAAAACAGCGATCTATCAACTTAAATACTAAGGGTATCAAACACTTTGGATATCTTTTGAAATTTTCATCAATTTGGATGTTGGTCTGATTCACGGTAGCAATATTGTATTGCAAAAAATAAAGGAGAAGTACATTGTTTTCCTGAAGCCCTGTTTAATGATTATTTATTTCAGAAACAGGCTTCAAGGAGCGCAGTTATCTTTAAAAAAAATATTGTTTCTACTTGATTCGTTCTGTTTGGTGTGCTGTGCCTATTATTGTTGTAGATATCCGAACTGTTCTGGAAGAAGGTGGCCATTTTCGTTTGCTATTATTTATAAGGTTTCTAGGCTATTGTATTGTTAATCAAAAGCGTTGCATACCGGCCCTTCTCGGAGTCATATAGGTCAGCTGAGCAACAATAACTATTACGTTTACATATGGGTTGAAGTATTATCTTATATATTGATATATTTCTAAAGGCCATTACACGGGTTATAAATGCTCTTCTGGTATTTGTTTAGCGTTCTAACGATTTTGATCTGAACGTCACTGATTAGTCTAATGAAGACGAAACGAATGTCGTGCGTATTAAATTGTATGCCTGGTACTTTTGATAACTATTTCCGGGTTGTTAAAAAAATACATAGCTTGGCCGTAGGACCATAAGTTCTTCTTTTAAACGTTGCTGTTGATTACGTTTGTTTTGTTTTGATGTTTTATCATTTTGTTGATTATAAACGTAAGCAAGAGTACTGTCCATTATATGGCAAATGCAATGCTCTTTTCAAAACTTTTTTTTTTAAATTTGAGTACCGCATGTGCGTCAAATCTGTTAACTCCTTCTTCCATAGATTGATTGATTCGTGTAGCTCTTTTGGACAATAATTCAGTAAATTAAACCGATACAACGGAGACTTTGAAAGTATTTCTGTCACTAAACAACAATTTGATGTAATGGATAGGAATGGCCTTGCAACAATTGATCAAATAATCACTGTAATAGATAGTGATGTACCTCGTCCATATTAAAACGAACAGCAAAAATTGCATTAGTTATTCTGTCGTACTCAAAAGTTATGAAGTATAGGTGAAGTAGTTTCAATCAAATGAAGTAAACTATTTCAAGTCATTTCTTTTTCTAATTTATTTTCTTTACCCACTACTGTCGACATTATCTCAGATATCTCATATAGTGGGAGAAATCTTGATACTACTATCTATTTAAGCAAATCCTTTTAACAACATTTGTGTTGTTCTACAAATGCCCTATTCTGACACTAAATACAATGTATTTCTGTTTTTTTCAAATATCCTCTATCCAGCTATTTTCAAATTTTCGCTTTCATTTTTATTGTACTATTTTGTAGAACGTCCGTAATTGATTAAATGTTTTAGTCAGTCACTTTAATAATATTATATTCCAATTTGATTTTATTCATAACAAATCAATCTAAGTTTCAAGCTAGCACGTGGTGTTGTAAAGTGCAGACCGTAAGTATTGAAAATGTTAAATAAAAGCAGCAGTAGAATACGACTATTCGAAAGTCATAAATCGATTGAGAGAAAACAAATCCGGGTTACACATTAAAACTGAGGTAAACATATCACCTTTAAGAGGAATACAACGAAACAACAGAAATACTGAAGTGCAACAAAAAAAAAAACGGTAATACAACACACAAGTAATTATACTTTTGGTAAAAAAACAAAGCAAGTGTTGTAAGATGTAATAGACTGCCTAGTGATAACGTTTGATAGGTTGACATATTTGAGTCAGAATTTAAAAAAACAACCCAATAGGTCGGTTTAGTATAAAATCTGATTTTTTTATCAGTCTTCATACTTTTATACTTTGTATATCCGATCTGTTTTATTTTATTATAACACATGCATATTGTATGTGGTCCGATATTACATATAGGTAAAAATGTAACTAGAAATTGCAGCTGTTGTTTAATGGTATAGGATATATAAAAAAAACCAAACTATGACCTGATTTTAGTCAGTTTAATTTATGCATTTTTCTGAATCCAGGAATATGAAAAAAATCACGTACTTTAAATTCACCATCAGTGAGATTAAATGCACATTCAGTTGTCAATTGTGACAAGCGAAGTATTTACATTTTATAAAATGTAATTTGTTTTTTCATTAAAACTTTAAACTGATGATTGAAGCGTTTTTAAACTTACAGTTTGCCAAAGACGTATATATTTGACGATGATAAATATGTTCTATGTTTACATACAGATAAAATGTTTGCTTTTTTATAGAAACCATAACGGCTTTAGTGATTAAGAAGTGCATGTACACACTTATTTTTTGTCATATCAGTCAGGTCATTCTTTAAACGTGTCATTTTTAAAAATCAATCTGTACAGAGAGTATTGTAATTTAAAATTCTTCTTCATAAAAAAAATGCATATATCAAGATAGCTTGAAATACGAATAACTAGTATAAATATAAAAAAAACCAATTGTGGTATGAATGCCAATGAGACAACTGTCCATAACAGACCCAAATGACACAGACAGTATCAACTATAATGTCTTTCCAAGATAATTGTATGTAAATGTTTTACAGGCAAATCATGAGCGTATTTTGAATTTTAGTTTTCATTGTTAACATTAACAAACAATTATGTATAGCTCATTCTAAATGGTTTTCAAATTCTTACATGTTCGTAACTTCATCGGTGAGGACTAACATCGATGTAACCACTCTCAACTAAACTTTTATTAGAGATTAGTCCAACTGATTTTTCGTAGTCTTTTTTGTTATCACATGCACTAGTAACCCGAATTTAACTTGAACGGACAAAAACGTGTTAACGCTATTTAAATGAGATTGATCGTTATTTGATAAAGATTGACAAAAATTAAAAATTATATTTAATTCATATCAATTCATATCAATTCATTTTAACGCCAGTCAAATAGATTTCTCTGCGGTGAATCAATTGAAATCAAGTTGCTGGTTAGTTGCGTTAAACTAATAGGCCACGCCCCCGTTAAACTATTTCAAACATGCATTAATTCGTTTTAAACATGGATGAGACCCGAGCTTTTTACAGGTAAATCACCCAAGCAAAACGACCTCGATGTATCTATCGTTTTTTGTTTCAAACTTTAAATGCGTATAGTCTTATTAAAGTCAAATGTTTCACAATTTAAAACGTTGAAACGAATGAATAATACACGTATCATGTGCATATGTAAGGAATTAAAATAAAAACATTAAAATATATATGCACACGCGGTTTAAAAATGCAAAACTTGTGAATCTGTTGGAAAAAAAAATAGTTAAATATATAACATGATGGTTTTCTATATTGTACTCGTATTCAAATGTAGACACGGAAAACTATGTACACAAAAATTATTTATTGTGTACATAATTTAAATCGATGTATTTCATATTTTCGGCATTGACTGTAAAAAGTGCTTAAATCCTTTATCAGTAAAATACAGAATTAAAAATAACTCTACCTTTTTTTTTATATTTCTTTATTTTAGAGGTAAGCTTCTGGTCAAGTGTCACTGATTCTGTCGCAAATCATTTACTTCAATAACCAATCAATTGTATTCTGAAAGAAGTTGATTTGTTTTCTGTACGAATACATTAAAAATATTTCTCACTGAACGTTATGTTTGCAATCGATGTTCAAATACAAATCTACAGTATCTATATGAAAGAGACTTAATAATATATTTTTTTTATTATTATTCTACACATGCATATTTGAAGGATCGAAATAATCAGTTCTACAAATGGGTGTTATTTTTAAAGACTTGAAACTTTACAATTATCAAGTGAATCCATGAAATTTTTATCGACGCACCAAACTTTCATCGTGCATAGCTCATTTTCCGATTTAACGATCTTCTTACTTGTTCATTACATTCTAAAATTAAAATCCTTCACAAATTGCAAAAACTTGTATTCTCCGGCTAGACTGCGCAAAAGATAAATCTTGCTTTGTTTGTGTATACACAATGTTTTGAAGGCCGATATCCAGTTTGGCTAAAAAAAGAATTAATTTGCACCACAAGTTAATTACGCGAATTCTTTTTTTGCATAACTTTATCATAAAAACTGCAACATTCATTAGCGCCAATAAAACAATCATTTAATTGCGCAAATATTATAGACTTCTTTTCAAATGTTTCTTCTTAGTGCACTGAGGAGGTCCTTTTAGGTATTTTCATGTAGGTACAGAAATCGCAAACTGAAAGGGCCTCCTTAGTGCACTTAGACTGACAAAAAAAGTGCACTATGGACCTGATGGAAAGATAGAATTGACACAAAAAAACATAGCATACGGAAGGAGAAGTACATAATTTTGAATTTTAGTAATTATAAAGTTATTCAACAGTTGAAGTAGGTATTCTAATGTTACATGTACGTGTAAATAGGTTAATAGTTTCGAGATAAATATGACACAATTAATATGAGAATGGAAATGGGGAATGTGTCAAGTTTCATTTATTGGCGCAATTCATATAATAAAAAAGAGATGAGCGCGATTCAAAACTTTACAATATGACAAGTTACACCTAACCGTTTTGACAAATCAGTAAATTCTTCGCCCGGGGATATACACCTGCCAGTAATCTACCTTCAGTAACTTTAAAATACCCAGCCGTGTCATTTCCGTATATTGTACATGTAGATAGCAAGTGTGATACATGTATATACACCAGAAATACCCATTCAAGTGATTTTTAATTTCAGAAGAACTCCATATCGGGTACATACACATAAAATTACAATAATATGAAAAAATGTATTAATAAGTTCAAATGTTGTTTTGGTAAATGCACCTAGGTATGTATTTGTAAACTGCCACATGTGGAGCAGGATCTGCTTACCCTTCCGGAGCACCTGAGATCACCCCTAGTTTTTGGTGGGGTTCGTGTTGTTTATTCTTTGGTTTTCTATGTTGTGTCGTGTGTACTATTGTTTTTCTGTTTGTCTTTTTTATTTTTAGCCATGGCGTTGTCAGTTTGTTTTAGATTTATGAGTTTGACTGTCCCTTTGGTATCTTTCGTCCCTCTTTTATGTTAATTCGTTATTTCATGTCTCTTTCTTTTTTTTTTGCTTCAATTAATTTTTTGTGTCTTATAGACTTATTCGTAAATCGAAAAAAACTCACAAATCTGAATAGAATCATATGGCAATGAACATGTTGAATGATTTCTCTAACTCAAAACTAGTTATACATGTACATGTAGATGCCTCTGAAATTATATTTTTCTCGTTGGGTTGCTTGTTCATTAATTGACGTTTACGATATATTCTAATGTTCAGTATTTGTGAAACCGCTCATTTATCAATTTTACAAGAAATATTATAATACTTGTAAGTCATGAACATTGAAGTTTAACTTTCTATCATTTTTTCGTATACGCACAAACATACAATAAAATGAAACACTTTAAATCGGTTTAAATTATGCAATGCATTTTGAAAATATAGTTTTGACTTGTACGATTCGCTCGTGTATGTAACAATGTATTAGATTTTAGCGAGAGAAATTTATGTATTACTGAAAAATTATTACACCAGGGTTTTCGATATCACAAACTGGTCAAAACATTTACTAAATTTTATCACCGGTATAAGGAAATAATTCGTAAATATAACTCAACATGCAGACATCTTATACGTTCAGGTATTTCACATCCAAAATTTTATGGAAATATTCTTTATAAAGCACAAAAATGTCAGTATTCTCCTCAGAAACTAACAAAACCTTTAAATAGACTTATTAAAAGGGGATATAGTTACGATACTGTTGTCAGGTCATTAAAGATTGCATATTTTGGCTTTAACATTGATTCACTGATAGGGTCTTTGCATCGGAACTAAACACATTTATTTCTAAAAAAACAGTTGTTGGCATGACACGGGTTATGTTCTTCTCATATATTTTATGATAGTATGATACTAAACCCCTAACGGGAGGGATTGTACCTGATATTCATATGATGAAGACATAATCTTTCAATCAGTTTAATTGAGGTCTGGAGCTGGCATGTCAGTTAACTGCTAGTAGTCTGTTGTTATTTATGTATTATTGTCATTTTATTTATTTTCTTTTGTTACATCTTTTGACATCAGACTCGGACTTCTCTTGAACTGAATTTTAATGTGCGTATTGTTATTCTTTTACTTTTCTACATTGGCTAGAGGTATAGGGGGAGGGTTGAGATCTCATAAACATGTTTAACCCCGCCGCAATTTTGCGCCTGTCCCAAGTCAGGAGCCTCTGGCCTTTGTTAGTCTTGTATGATTTTAAATTTTAGTTTCTTGTGTATAATTCGGAGTTTAGTATGACGTCCATTATCACTGTACTATTATGCATATTTTAGGGGCCAGCTGAAGGACACCTACGGGTGCGGGAATTCTCGCTACATTGAAGACCCATTGGTTGCCTTCGGCTGTTGTTTGCTCTATGGTCGGGTGGTTGTCGCTTTGACATATTCACCATTTCCTTTCTCAATTTTATTGAAAAACCGGATATTTTTGATTCATACTTTTTCTATCCCTTTTCTTAAAAATTAGGACACGTGTCACTGGTTAATATAGAATACAATTAACGGTACCAATTTTCTTGCACTAGATGCGCATTTCGAAAATACATATCTCTTCAGTGATATATGAAATCAAAAGCAAATTTAATATAAAAGACGAAGAGCTATAATCCAAAAGGTCCAAAAGTATAGCCAAATTCGTGAAAGGAATACTAGTGAACCATGAATAATCCCAAACAACAAATTTGTGATTCAATTTGGTTTGTCACACTTGCTTATATTATCAATATTATGTATTGTTTTCGGCTGAGACGACTACATGTATAAAATTTATAGTAGCCTCAGTTTTCGGCAATATTGAAACAAATTGAATATCCTTTGAATTGCTTCTTAAGTTATTTTAATATATATACTGAGCCAAAAAAGTTTAGCAACAAAATTGTGAAATTTTGTTTTATTACAAAATCATAAAATTTAAACATATAATTTTAATAACACAAAAATGGAATTATGATATGTCAGAAGCAACATGAATGTTTATCACTCACATTAATTAGGATTTTCTTTGTATGGAGCGCGGGAGGGTCAAAATGCTTAAATGAGTATAGTGTTTCTCAAAATCAATTTCTCAGCCATGCCCTTAGTGCACCAATGAAGGATAGGAACACCAGCAACTTCCCTTAGTCAATGCAGTACTTTTTTAGCCGAAAAAAACTTGTCACGTGTTGACGTAAAGCGAAGGAAGCGCTCCTCCCTTGACGATAGTTTTTTCTTGTCTACGAGATATCGACCTATCCTATGCAGTTGTAATTTGTCGATATCTGTTTGTTAGTCTCTGAACTGTTGCCTAGTGCACATTAAATCGAGCCATGATGTCAACAACCCTCATTCCGGCATCAACCGTTTCAAGACCTTTCTGACTGTCATTTTCGGGGTGGCCTGGTTGACGCCCCAAGCAAATTTTTCAACGGTGTTTGTGTTTTTCTTACCAATGGTGTGTTTCTGAACGTTAGTGAAAAAGAATTTTTTAATATCGTTTTAAAATTACAGGTACAGAAGGTAAAACATCATTGACACGTGCAAAGCTGAAATGGCGCGAAATCAATCAGCAGGAAAAAAGTACGACTGTTACAGGTAAAACTAAGGATTATATCAATGATGTTTAAATATTTTTTTCCAAAAACAACAAAAAAAAAAAATTATAAAAAAAAGTGTTGCTAAACCTTTTTGGCTCAGTATATATATACGGAAAAACAAGGTGTATATTTTATCATCGGCTCTCGTGAAGTTTTCTTGTAGGTTAAAAGAAGGGGACAGTATACCTCTAAGTAATAAAACTTTAAGATTTGTATTCTTTAAATTGTATAACGTCTTAGTCTGGGTTTCTCTTCAATTTTTAGATTATATTCAGAATCACGTTTTTATGCCAGATCTTTTATCATTTGTTAAATCAAAGACATGTAGTAGATGTATTTTTTTTTAGACCAAAAAAACTATCATACGGTATTCCACATGTACGGTGAATTAAATTATTGACAAGCATACCACATCTTCTTATATTCATTCGTTATTTGATGAAGATCTTCAACAAGCCTTAAAGGGATAATTCGCGATTTTTCACTTTAAATAAATGATTTTGAAAATGAACTTATTGATAACTATACACTTTTTAATTCTAAATAATTATGTTTATCCAGAGACATAATTATAATTGTATTATATGTCTCTGGAACAAGCATGTGCATACAATAATGCATGTATGTATACGCATGAGGTTCTCGCTACATTAAAGACCCGTAATTTAGGCCTTCCTCTTTTGTCTGCTCTATAGTCGGGTTTTTGTCTCTTTTACACATTCCTCCTTTTCATTCTCAATTTTTGTAATATACGACGGTATATTGTTTCTGTATCAAATACCATGTACATGTACATATATTAGGCTATAAAAGTAAGTTTACAGAAATAAAGATGATAGTGGAATAAGCACTTTAAATTACAGAATAAAGAGATGAAAATATAAAGAATAGATTAAATGATTCATGATTGCTTAACGCCCAGTTACAAATATTACACTCTACCCCTCCATCTTTTTGTCCATCCTATTTAAAATGATTCTTATTGGAGGGTCTGAGTTGGGGGGGGGGGGGGGGGATGGGCTGTTTTTCTGTAAACATTTAATTTTCACCCCTTTTTTTCTAATCTTCAAAAAATAAGTCTATTCTTTAAAAGTAATTTTTTACGCATTATTCTCTAATTTTTCCCCAGTTTTCTTTAATCTTTAAAAAAAAAAGTAAAAATCATTCTTTTAAATGAATGAGAACGGTGATTTCCAAACAACAGCAAGGCTTTCATTTGTTACTCAACAATGACGTGTTGGTGTGTATTGTTCTGCATGATTTAAGTGCTAGTTCTATGAAGTAACAAGTCCAAGTTTTCATCAGTTCTTTCCAGTGATTTTGACTACACATAAGAAGATGCCAATGAGACAACTCTTCGAAGAGACCAAATGACACAGAAATTAACAACTATAGGTCACTGTACGGCATGCAACAATGAGCTACAGCCAACCGCATAGTCAGATATAAACAGGGGCGGATTCAGGCTTTTTGAAAGAGGGGCTGTAGTTTTGTAACGAGGGGAGCGAGGCGAAAATTATTTTTTGCCCCTTTTTAGGACTTAAAACATAAAATAAGTGACATATGCACTTTTTAAACGGTTCCTGGCGTGGGGCATGCATATTTTGTAGTTGCTGGTAAGGTGTAAGGGTTGGACATTTTAGATGCTGCATCTCCCTATTAATTCACGAAGTCTAGTCTGATTAATCATTTAAAAAAAAAGTCCAAGCAAAAGGGGAGGTGTACCCCCTCTACGCCCCCTCTGGATCCGCCACTGAATTTAAAGCCCGAGTAGACGTATCGGAAACCAGTTCATATTGACTGAATCCTATAGTCTGTTACCACGAAACCAAAACAGGTTTACCAAGTTTGTTTTCACTTTTATCATATTTTTACAATGATAACTTTGATAATTTTCTTTAAATTTTAAGAAGAGAAAATTCTGTTACCAGATAATGTTTAGCATTTTCTTTTATTAATCATTCAATAAAATTCAGGTATCTTTTAACGTTTTCTTTTATTGATCATTCAATGTTCATTATATTTTTAGACCACACATTTCTCTAATCTTTATTTTGTATGCCCATTATTCTCTAATCTTCATTTTTCAAGGGCATTATTCTCTAATCATTGAACCCCATCCAAACCCTCTTTTTTTTATTATGTTGTACATGTACTGTTATACCACTGATCGAGACTAGGGTGAGGATAGGGAGCCCGCTAACAATTTTAACCTCGCCACATTATTTATGTATGCGCCTGTCCCAAGTCAGGAGCCTGCAATTCAGTAGTTGTCGTTTGTTTATGTTTTACATATTTATTTTTCATTCATTTTTTTTTTGTTATATAAATAAGGCGGTTCGTTTTCTTGTTTGAATTGTTTTACATTGTCATATCAGGGCCTTTTATAGCTGACCATGCGGTATGGGCATTACTCATTGTTGAAGGCCGTACGGTGATCTATATTTGTTAATGTCTCTGTCATTTTGGTCTCTTGTGGACTGTTGTCTGATTGGATATAATACCACATCTTGATTTTTATATTCCTGTCCTTTTAAAATGCCCATTATAGACATATAATAATACATTAGGCTTAACATTTCAATTTATAAATATCAAATAGCGAAAAATTTATATATTTATTCAATAACGACAATGTTGCTGCAATAGATGCCAAAAACATCAACAATATTTTATTGAAAAGAAACGGCATTTTATTTCACTTGTTCTTAAATAAAAAGATGTTTCATTTCATTTGTTATATACGGACACTGTGAATTTTGAATGTAAATGAGTAAAAATTTGTTTATATTTATATATTGTGTCTTATACGCGTCTCATTTATCTTTTTAAAGATTGATGCACACAATGCAAATGTTTAAATGTTTTGTTTAGTTCTGTGATTCTCATTTTATGTTTGTATGTGGTGAGACTTTAAAAAATAATAATAATGATAAAATATTGAATCTAAAAATATTCAGAAACTATTAACTTTTCTTAAACTATACTTGAGTCAGAAAATTAAAACCAGCAGTGTCAAACATGTTTAACACTCAGCGGGCATTCGATATCATTGACATACTATATAGCACTAATCGCAATATGTATACATGTACATATATTTTGGGCATCTTATCAGTAATCTCTCTATTGAAGATGTTGAAATATATGTATTATAATTATTCGCTTATTAGGCAAATTCATATTTTCAATCATTTTAGTTTTGATAAATACCATTACAAATAACTTATTTTGTCTAGTTTCCTGTGTGAGGATATTTGATTGATAAAATTCAATAAACAATTTAAGGTTGTCGGGTAAATGTGGATTACGGATTAAGATGTTAGATGTCAAACTTGAATTAACAAACTAAGGTGAATTTAACCCGAATATGTAGTTTCTCTTCAACAGTGTTTTAATTCCAATTTCCTTATTTTCATTTAAACTAAATTAATTAGAATGAAAGAAATATTCGAAACTAAAGATAGTCACAATTAAAAATATGTATTTTGAAAAAAAGACAAAAACCGCCAGATCATATCTGATTTAAATCCAGGGTCCGTATATGCATCTTCTGACTTCAGACTCAGACTTCTCTTGAACTGAATCTTAATGTGCGTATTGTTATGCGTTTACTTTTCTACATTGGCTAGAGGTATAGGGGGAGGTTGAGATCATAAACATGTTTGCGCCTGTTCCAAGTCAGGAGTCTCTGGCCTTTGTTAGTCTTGTATTATTTTAATTTTGGTTTCTTGTGTACAATTTGGAAATTAGTATGGCGTTCATTATCACTGGACTATATATATATATATATATATAGTATATATTTGTTAAGGGGCCAACTGAAGGACGCCTCCGGGTGCGGGAATATCTCGCTACATTGAAGACCTGTTGGTGACCTTCTGCTCAGTGTTGTTTTTTTTCTTTGGTCGGGTTGTTGTCTCTTTGACACATTCCTCATTTTCCATTCTCAATTTTACAATAGTACGTAAATTAAGATTTTATTCGAAAAGACGGATTTTTCTACATGTTCTACATGTACCAAAAAAAATGTACAACTATTGAATATTGTAAATGTTTAATGATGATACATGTCCAGATCTAGATCGAACTGCTTTGCTTCGTCGAAAGTACGAATATAGAAAAATCACAGATTTATATTACAACTAGAAAGTCCTCGAACAGTTGAAGAAATCATCAGAATTTGTTTATTGTAAGTTATTTTGTACATGTATAACTATAATGCGAACCCGAAGTTGTGAAATCGCAACTAAGCGTACTTTGGAAAAGCGACGGTTCTATGAAAACCTATTGTCAAGTTCAAGTTCTGTTTCGACATCATTGTAATATATGTCACTGAACGTTAAAATTCAATCCTTTATTTCGTCTTCGTCTTCGTCAAATAGTGCTGTTGGTTTCTTTTTATTATTATTACATACTAGTATACATGAATACACCACAAGTTATTCCTATGTAATCTCATTTAGATATTTAGTACTTTAAACATATTTTATTGTTCTAAACAAATGGATTAGAAATTTAGTGCATGCAAAGTAAATTTTAAAGATGACAATGATTGCAGTATCTGTGTGAATCTACTTCTCAATCACGCTTCATAAAGATATTACAGAATATTCAAGATTTACAACTTTTCGTGAATATGATTGCCAATGGAATAAACCATGCAGCAGATTTCAAAATAACCATATTAATTTGTGTCTGAATTATAACAACTGAAACTGTAATTCTGCTGTAGTGCACCTTTAGAACTTGTATTTCAGATAATTTGACCACGTGACAAGAAATTATACAATAAACATTGGTCACGCACGATAGGTTCTGATGTAAGACACGTACCGTTACAATACCCAGTTTACACGCATCAGCGCACACAGGTTTCTCGAATGGGGCAGTTGATTGGAGGAAAGTTACCAAAAACCACGCCTACCTTTACCTATTATCCAATCAAACGCCTTTGACATAAACATAAATAATACATGAGTAATATTACAGAGATTTTGAAAAAAGTTGAGACTCTAAATTCTAACTTGAAATTATAAATTTATGCTCGTAATGCATTTTCGCAATTTACAATAAATGTTATACATACTTTCACCTATCTAGTGAGGAAAAGATAGAAATTAAAAAAAAAAATGCAATTTACAACTATTTCGAATTATAGTGCACAGCAAGGACGTATATTTGTTTTCCGTCCTTGTGCACAGTTTGTGATAAATGGGTGTCAAAATGTATTAAACAGAAACCCAAAGACCAGTTTCAAGAAGAATTCTTTGCTATTATGCAGAATCGCATAAAACATAATGCTGTCATATTTTCAAAAAGAATTATCAATTAGAAAACTCCTTTTTACATTTCTAAATTCATATATTACGCAGATATAGATGTGGAAGGTGCCGATTGAGTCCAGAAGGTTTCAGGATTTACACAGAGAAGACAAAATATGTCGTCTCTGTGACACAAATAACATTGATGATGAGTACCATTTCATTATGAATTGTAGAACATATAAACTATAGAAAAAGAAGGAAATGTTTAAGGAACTACTGTTAGTCAAACCCTTATATCTTTAAAGCTGATCAACAGTTAAACTCATCAAATATTGTAATATTAGAAAAACTATTTAAAAGTTATAAATGTGAAAGTCAGTCCTCCAAGCTAATTTAATTGTATCGTTTACACATGCATGTACTAATTTTACCTTATAGTTATGTGTATGTATGTTCTTGACAACTAATAATTGAAGTTTTATGAGAAATAAAGTATTCGTATTCCTTTAAACATGTAAACTATAAATTGCAGTACACGAAGACAGCCTACGGGTAAAGTACAAGTGAATATATCACAAAAAGATTATATTTAATCCTCATCCGTACGCGTCCTTGTAAATGCCGAAAACTCTGGATTTTCTTTGAAAATTACCTGAGAGGTTATAAAAGATCTAGAAAAGACCAAAAATGAATTGAAATAAAAGATTTTTGTGTAGACGAGTTACAACATTGCATAAGCATGATTAGGAAATTTGAACAAAAAAAGTTTGTGCTCATCTTTGTAGTGGCGAAAAACACGCAAATCGAGTTACGTAGACGAAAAAGAATAATTACATTCATAATAATTATGATGTAAATTCACGAAATTAAAAGCTTATAATTAGAAAACAATCAAAAACACGATTCGTCATTCCCCATGTATAATTATAGATTAAAACAAAATTATAATTTTAATTCTGAAATTCAAAAGGCATGTTTCTGATACGTGACAGTTCAGCGAACACTATTACATGAAATGCACGATGATATTGACCGAAAACAAAGGTGAAAGATTCAAATTGTAAAATCATTCGCTGAACGGTAGAATTTCTATCAATCATTCAACGATATAAAAAGACTTTTGAGTGTAAAAGTATGATAGAAATACTTTTAATTTATTGAAATGCCTGTTATATTGTTCCAGTCATTGGTTACTAGTGCATGATTGTCAGTCCATTTCGATATTTCATAGCACTTTTACAAATTCTGAAAAAAAAAGAAAAGAAAAAACTAATATTCCCATGGGAAAAATATATCTTCCCATGAGAAGAAAATTGTCCCGCAAAGTGTTCAACTCCCACAAAAGGGAATCTAACCAACTAAGAAATGCATAATCATCTGTAGATTGATTTTTATATATGAAACGATGTGTATTGATTTTACTTGGTTCAATGTTCAGTGGCAAGTATTTTATATATGCGCAGGTCCTGAGACAGATAATCAAATTATCAGATTGCGGGATGACGGACAGGAAGACTCCAAACTTAACAGTGTGAACTAGCTGTCAGAAACTTATGTACTCTCAGATTCTTTCATCGTTGAAGACCCTCTAGCAAGACATTCGCCGTGAAAACAATTTGATATGAAGACAAGCCTTTGTACTGTGACTTTGTTTTAAAATTTCAAACATGAGGCTGTTACGGCCCTGGTCAATGTTTTTAAGCAATACATAGTTTCCTTTCATTTTGTTGTTGGCTTTCTGAAATAAATGTTTACATATTATAGACTATCATGATCCTTTTTTTTCAATTTCAGTTAAACACTATGTCTGATTTGCTTTTTCGGAAACTTTAGCATGTTTAAATGTCTTTTTCTTTTTCTTCATCTTTTTGAAACCCTAGTTTTGTATTACCACTGACCAGTTCAGTAAAAAAACAGCTGCTTCATGTTTGTATAAATGTGTTTGTAACCTTTCTAACATGCTATTATTTTCCGTTATTTTTTATTCCGTGTCTATAGATAGTCTTGATCGGAGAGTCAAGATTTATTTTGTCTGTTGGTTGCTTGGCTAGCGTAAGCTAATCGATTTACCTCACATTTTGAAGTTGGATGGAGATTGTTTTTAAATAAATGCCGTACCTTTGTACTTTGGTTTCCTGTCGTTTTTTTCTCAATTTTAAATTGGGAAGTTTTATCATTTGTTTTGCATGATTATTAATTTTGACTTGAAAATGAACAATTAATAAATCTAGTCCCATGTGTGCTAGCGAAATGTCTTTAGTGTAATCTCGGAGTGTAATTTTTATTTCAACTTTTACGTTTGCTTCAGCACAACCTAAAACACGAAAACTTTCATTTTCTTGTAAGAATGATTTTCTTTTACAAATTCTGAAAAAAAAAAAAAGAAAAAACTAATATTCCCATGGGAAAAATATATCTTCCCATGAGAAGAAAATTGTCCCGCAAAGTGTTCAACTCCCACAAAAGGGAATCTAACCAACTAAGAAATGCATAATCATCTGTAGATTGATTTTTATATATGAAACGATGTGTATTGATTTTACTTGGTTCAATGTTCAGTGGCAAGTGTTTTATATATGCGCAGGTCCTGAGACAGATAATCAAATTATCAGATTGCGGGATGACGGACAGGAAGACTCCAAACGTAACAGTGTGAACTAGCTGTCAGAAACTTATGTACTCTCAGATTCTTTCATCGTTGAAGACCCTCTAGCAAGACATTCGCCGTGAAAACAATTTGATATGAAGACAAGCCTTTGTACTGTGACTTTGTTTTAAAATTTCAAACATGAGGCTGTTACGGCCCTGGTCAATGTTTTTAAGCAATACATAGTTTCCTTTCATTTTGTTGTTGGCTTTCTGAAATAAATGTTTACATATTATAGACTATCATGATCCTTTTTTTTCAATTTCAGTTAAACACTATGTCTGATTTGCTTTTTCGGAAACTTTAGCATGTTTAAATGTCTTTTTCTTTTTCTTCATCTTTTTGAAACCCTAGTTTTGTATTACCACTGACCAGTTCAGTAAAAAAAACAGCTGCTTCATGTTTGTATAAATGTGTTTGTAACCTTTCTAACATGCTATTATTTTCCGTTATTTTTTATTCCGTGTCTATAGATAGTCTTGATCGGAGAGTCAAGATTTATTTTGTCTGTTGGTTGCTTGGCTAGCGTAAGCTAATCGATTTACCTCACATTTTGAAGTTGGATGGAGATTGTTTTTAAATAAATGCCGTACCTTTAACGGACTGCAATAAATTTTGATACTCTGCAATTTTCATTCTCAAAATGGATTGTTTTGAATCTTTGCAAATTGGCTAAAATTCTATGTTTTTTGCCTGAAATCTAGGAGTTTTAACAACTATATCAAGTTGCATCATAACGGAAAATGAATTTCTTTTTGTTTACAGAAATTGCATCAAACTTTTAAATACTACAGCTTAATTCAATTTTTCTTAGAAAAAAAAAAGACAATTCTCAGCTACCTTCAAATTCTTCCTGCAATAACAAAAGAAAATAAATAATATGCATACTAATATTTTAGCATTCCCTTTTTCTAAGTCATATTGTACTTTTAAATTCATACAATAAAATAAATTTTTAGCCTTCTGAAATCTTACATTCAAAACTCAGGGCTAAATTTTTAGCTTTCAAAGATTCTCAATTAAATGTAATCGGCTCGAGTTTTAACTATAAATCTGATCAATTTGAACAAGAACAGTTAATACCTGAAAAAAAATGCTAAAGTTTTAGTAAAAAGTAAATTTTGGGTTCAATTTTTTCTGCTAAAATTTTAGCCATTAAAACAATTTTAACAAGTACATAAATTTTGTTTTTTCATGATTTAAAATGCTAAAGTTTTAGTTTTTACAAGGATTTGTATAGTATTATACAAATCCTTGGTTTTTACAACAACATTTTAATTGAAAGTGAATATTTATCTATTAAAATCAAATTTAACGGATTTCGCAGATGAGATTTATTGTTTGATCTAGACAAATCACGTGTACGTGTATACATGTAATTGCATGAACAAGAACTGCATTTTCCACATTCATTGATTAATATGCTAAACATGCTGATTGGTATCCTCAAATTTTACTGATCAACTTTTGGTAGATTGCTATTGCTTAATCTATAGTTGTTTATGTGGTTTCAGAAGACTTATTTGTTAGTCCTTTTGTTATTCTACGCTTTTCGACACGGTATTGTCAGTTATTTTTAGCCAAATGAATTTTGATGATGCTTCTGGTATTATCCACCTCTTGTATACTATAAAGCCATATACTGAACTAGGCAGTATTGTATATTGTATGTCCATATAACACTTTATATTATATGAAGTTTACTCTACGGACCCTATTTCAAGTCAAAAGTCATGAAAAATTATTTTTGGAAATATGAAAGAATGTATACCTGCAAATGGACAACAACAAACTATTGGACGAGCTGCTTGTACATATTCAACAGCTAATAGAACTGGTGCATGGCCATCTGACATCCAAAGATATTTTGTTGACATATTTTCATTCAAATCATAAGTAGTAAAACTAGTCAAATATATAGAAATACTTATCTTAAAGTTTAAGAGTTTCTCCTCCTCTTCTGGTATTTCTCTATCTTTAAAATAATATTACCATTTCTATTTAGAAAACACAAACAAGAGATGTTTTGTGATACAGCCATATCTTCACATAAATTTGCGCCATTTTGTAATGTTTATAATTCTTTGTCGTTCAAACGCTTTAAATATACAATAAATCTATACATTTTCAAACATTTTGGTGATTTATATTATTAAAGCGCTTTTATGATAAAGATTTTGTCTCTGAAATGCTTGGATTACATTTAGATTGCTTTGTTTGTAAATATATTAATATTGTTACTACAATGATGGCAATTCATTAACGTGATTTTTTATGTGAAATAATATAGGAATAACACAGAGCTGAGAGGGTGATAGAACAGATTGCTACCCCAAGAAAACATTGTCAAACGCGGTGAAGCCAAGCTTGACAATGCTTTTTCGAGGGGTACCAGTATGCTCTATCACCCTTTCAGCTATGTGTTATTTCATTTATTATACTGAATGTCCTATCATTATTGTCTTTTACAGATGAATTTTAATTTAAAGTATTTTCTATGACGTCACGTACATAACAACGTTACATGTATCAGAAAAATCAACAGAAGTGAAGTAAGATGTTTTATTATTCAATTGACAGTTAAATAATAAAATCTGAGCCAAAACGTAGAACTTAAGCATTGTCTTTAATAACTTGATGTAAATTCAATTCATTGTCCTTTATTTAAATTACCGATTTTTTATTGGTCTAGCCGGGTGGATGACATTAAAAAAAATTACCCGCTAAGCCATTTGATAGAGTAAATTAACACCCTCGTATGATATTTTAACGTAAAGTATAATAAACTCGATTATTTCACTTCTCTGTTGTCGAACAACAATGTTGTCGATAACGATGTCTCAAGGCAAGTTTTGTGTTGTGTAGTATTTAAAATCGTATTGTAGGTGAAAGCTTTAAAAACGGGTACAGTCCTTCCATACACCGAATATACAAGACCTATTGCTCATAGTATCTGAGATATGGACTTGACCACCAAAACTTAACCTTGTTCACTGATCCATGAAATGAGGTCGAGGTCAAGTAAAAACTGTCTGACGGCCATGAGGACCTTACAAGGTACGCACATACCAAATATAGTTATCCTATTTCTTATAGCAAGAGAGAAGTTAACATTACAAAAAATCTTAACCTTTTTTCAAGTAGTCATTGAACCATGAAAATAAGGTCAAGGACATTGGACACGTGACTGACGGAAACTTCGTAGCATGAGGCATCCATAAACAAAGTAGAAAGCATCCAGGTCTTCCACCTTCTTAAATATAAAGCTTTTAAGAAGATGCAATTTAAGGTGGTAAGAAAATGACAAATTTTCTTACACACAATCACTCCTTGACTGTACAAATATAAGTAAATACAAATCATCTCAGAACTGGGCAACATTTGCAAAAGAGACCGACTCTAGCAATCCGTGAGAATTGAAGGAATATAGTATGAATAGACACTAACAGAAACACACATATATTTCTACCAAGTTAAAAAGGAAAAGAGCTTTCTAGTGGTGATCTCTGTGGCTTGGTAAACAACTTTGTAAAACCTTTGTATTTCGGATTATTGAAAAGCATGTCATGTTATTTTTTGTATGTTGATTCTTTGCGATTTCTTTTTGTGACAGTTAAACCTGCCCTATGCTGGCACAGCCGTTTTATATACAGTTCTAGGAACTGAAATATGAGCCATTGCCCTTCTGTAGGAAGTTGAAAAGTAACTTAGGCAACTAACTGAACACCACAGATCTAACAATGCTAAAAAAAAAAACACCTTCACCTCAACATAACACGTTCCAGACAAAATATAAAATTATTCCCTTTTAGAATTCAAGAAAATATTTTTTCTTGTACAATCTTCAGGTTTATTTTCTGTTTTACTATTGGCAAACAAGAGATGGCTGCATGGAATACCTTATATACTGCTTAAATGTCACAAACTACCATTCATAAGCTTAACTCCAAATATAATATACTCCTTTAATAGAAGCCAAGAAAACTTTGAAAAAAGTGAAATACATAAGTCGATTAGACAGACGGAGCGGAACCTTTACACTTTATCTTGGTGAAGCAGGTAAAGTATGCTGCATACTTTAATACTACTTCTAAAGAAAAGTCTTTGATAGATATATATCTTTATTTTCACAGACATGCTTGATACAAAGTTACATTGAAACTCTAAGCAGTACAATACAATATGTGATGTTAGAACAATTGCTTACTTTTATATATAAGAATAATTTTGGCTAAGTAGGATATTATTTATACTGTTGATAATGTATTATACTATTATGCAAATTAGAGTTTCTGGGATATCATTATTTATCATTTTTTCCAGGATAGACGAAACCAATTTCATTTTTCGTTTAGCCTAAAAAATATTTGCATTCTTTGTTTAATTGAATATAACATACCTTTTTAATTAATATGAATTTTCGAATAATGATTTTTAAACTACTTCCCTACAAAAACTCAGAACAAGAAAGAACTGGGTCTTCCTTTTTGAAATTGGGATTTGTTGATCAAAAAGATTAAAAGGAAACAAAATAAACAATGAAGGTGTCAGAAGACATATTTCCATACACTGATTAAAAGATATGTGGTTTCTATATTTTTACTTGAAAAGGGGTGACAATTGGCTACATCTATTTTGGAAAAAGTTACTTCCAGATTATTCTCTAACAAGATACAGTAGAAGTGATACAAAATATATATGAAGAAAAAATTGGAACATTTTGGTACATTTTGTCCAAAGTCATAAATATAAGTAAACTCATAATAGATACCAGCCTAGATAAGACCATGGATTTCAAATTGAAAGACCCTATGTATCTATGTCTTACAGTTATAATGTTACACCTATATGTCCTTTATGTCATATACAGAAGAAGAAATAACTCATATGGAGTTTCTAAATGGTTAGCAACAATATGTGTATTTATTGTAGTAACAAATTAAAAGACAGACCAAACCCTTCATATATTAACATGATTAATACCACATACAAATCTAATAACCAATATAATAACGAATTTAATACAAATATCAATTTTGCTGAATAACCTGTCAATAGAAATAAGATGTGGTATACGTGCTAATGAGACAAATCACAATTCAAATCACAATGTGTAGTCTAAGTACGGCCTTCAACACCGAGCTTTGGCTCACACTGAACAGCAAGCTATTGAGTGCCCCAATATTACTAGTGTTAAACAATTCAAACATGAAAGCATATTAAAGTCTTTTGTGTACACTTTAAAGAACAGCTAGAAGATATATGTAAAAATTATATCTTCAATCTATTTTGATTACAAAAAATGTCTGATTGGACAATTCTTGTTTTTCAAACTATAAAAACTGACATTTGTCTGCTATAACTAGACAAAATGGCGGAAAATTCATATATGTTGCTGATATTGCATCTTTTAAAACCTGCAAATGTAATTACCATTTTTGGCTGACCATCATATAATTAACATTTGTAAATACATAATCTTTATAACCTCATTACAAAAAGTAAACAACAATACTTCTAGAATTAATACAGTTTAATATACTTATGCTTATGACTTCTGCTTACATTAACATGTGTATATCAATAGTGGTTAAATGTACATTATATAGACAAATAATTCATTGTAATATTAATATGACAGAGCAGATCATGTAATGATTATATAGTGAAGGCAGACACCTTGCAGGTAAAAAACAAACAGGAAGACATTTTTTATAAAGAAAAAAGATAGTACCTCTTAGATTCTAGAAATATTGTTGAGGAATTTTAACTTTATTGTATTCATTTATACCTCTTAATTGCTACCAATATGAAGATTATATCATGCCTGTATTCATTTCTTGCAAATGAAGAGTGCAATTGCTTCATACTGGCTGAACGCAAACAATATGAATAACATTACAAGCCTTATATTTATATTCTATTTGATCCAATAATAACTTTATTTCTTCTTAATGGCATAAAGCCAACAATGATAGTAATATCATTTATTTCTTGCAAATGAAGAGTATAATTGCTTCATACTAGCTGAACGCTAACAGTATGCATATCATTACAAGCCTTATATTTATATTCTATTCGATCCAATATTAACCTTATTTCTTCTTAATGGCCAAAAGCCAACAATAATAATAATAGCATTTTGACACAATTCAATAGTTACATAATTCAAAAGATAATTTCTTAAATCTTAATGCCTTCATTTGTTCTTTGATCTGGTATACTGCAGTTTCTTTTTTCTTAAGTATAAAAGGATTTATTATGCATTTCTATTAGCTCTATTGATTAAAAAAAAAATCATATAAAAGCTGTAAAACATCTTGCATCCTGATTTCCGTGGAACATCCTGCTGAAGTCACGTTAAGCATCTCACTGTAAACCAGCAATACTGCATACTTGTTACAGATGAATATAGAATTAGTCCTTTCTCTTTCTTTTTTTTTTCTTTGTCTTAATCTTAAAATAGAATATCCAGAAAATTACTATCTCACAAAATAAATGGTAAACCAATAAAATCTCAATCGTTAAAGGAACATAATTTTCATAAATATCACTGAGAAATGAAGGTTTGAGATAAAATGCAATGCATTTTGGGAAAAAATTTGAAAATGCCTTAAACTCTTTTTATTTTACTTTTTGAAAATATTTCATCCGCAATGATTTTTTCAAATTGATCTATACATTGCTCATATGAAACTATGATATAAGTTTTATAAAAACTCTGGCAAGAGAGCACAAAAAATGTAATTTTCCATCTATACTACTGAAGGACGAGACCTATTCCGGTGAGCCACAACTCCTCTGACACCATACAAGGTCTGAAATATTTGCAATATAACGAATGAATGTATAATGTTTGTACTTTCTAAATATGTTTTTGAAACAATCTGTTTAACAGAAAACGCCAATTTTAAAGAAAATATTCAAATTTAGAGACCATTATTGATTGGTTTCTTAAACGCTTACGTGCATGCTCAGTCGACATACTGTACACACAATTTAAAAACTGTTTTGGTTCAACACTTGCCCAATATTGTACCACGATTTTGCAGGCATCTTCTAGTATATTTAATGTTTCCAAGAGGCATTACTCAATAACATTATTAATCCTCGGCACTGATTTTAGAACTTATCCAAGACATTGCTAATCCTAACTTTTATATGAGTTTTATTATAATCAGGCAATAATTGTACACTAAAGAGTTCCTTATACACCCTTTTCCAGTTCTAATGGAAAGATATTCTTGATAAGGCTGATATTTGGTTTATGGTGAGACTGTTCTTTCAATATTTTTAAACAATGAATTGAGATGTGATAATTTTTTGTGACTTCACTTTTTGGTATATTCTGAGTTCTGGCATTTTGAACAACCTTATCTAGAAACAGAAATATAGATTTCACCAGTGCAACGAGTGTGATTTGATATTTCTGCACTTAATACAGTCACAGTTTTTAAAATATTTAAAAAAAAAAATGAGGCTTGAAGAGATTTTTAAATAATCACAATTCAACTGTTGAGAGTGAACAAATATCATCATACACGATTTAAAGTGATGAAATCTGTTTCTCTTATGATTTTATCCTTCCATTTCAAAGATTTGTAGAATATTGTGTTCTTTATATACAACGTCATCAGACATGGTCATCTTTTAACATGACGTCACAAATACGAAATTTCAGAAGAAACCAAGAAAATTTTACATCATTATAAAATGTCGACCAGTCATTTAACTTGCTAAGATATTTCACTAGTGAGGAAAAATATTTTTTTCACACCAATCAAGAAATGTGAAAATATCACAAAAAATAGAGAAACTAAGATTTATGTACTTTTAAGAAGTGAATGCAAAGGAAATCATACTTCTCTTATTAAGCCTTCACTTTCTAACATTTCAGTAATACATGAAGGTCCAGGATCCTTTGTTTGCACCAGCTGTATTGGTATATCTATAATCTTGTGCGTTTCCAGTAAATTCGTCAATGGCCATCTGGTTATTTTAGGAGTGGATTTAGTTGGATTGTTAAGAAATTCCCTCCCCCATGTATATTCTTGGAAATTCAAAAACATCTCATTTTCATGACGGCGTTTCTGACCATTTCAATCCTGCTATCATCGTAGTGCTGTTGGCATATTATAGGTATACCTATTCAAGGAAATTATATCATTAGTGTTATTGCCTTCTAATGCTTTTAGTTTTAAGTTTTGTATGGCTTGATTGCTTTGTTTATATAATTGTTTTTGGAGGCATTGTTATTATAGATTGACATAAATAGGCAGAACTTCTCCAGTTTGTATACTTGATACTTAAATATTATTGTATGTTAGGTATAACGCAGATTATAATGTGTACGAGCTGAAGCTGTCAGGGGGGTGTTCACCATTCAATCATACTTTACATTAGTACAGCTATTTTTTTATAACATCTAAGAGTCCAACATATTTTTTGATATAGTGGAAGATATTAACAAGCAAAATCGAGGGAATTGTGCAAATGATGATACAAGCATGAAAATTAGCACGAAGCATCATTTTTATATACTTTTTAAGAAAAAACTGCTGGCCATAAAAAAAAATCATTTTTTCAAGATGGCCACCACCTTTTCTAAAATGGCTGTTTTTTCCAGGTTTAAAATACATATTTTTCTGGAAAACGATTTCTTTGGACTTCTTTAAGAATAAAATATTATCAGATTTGGTGGCTACCTTCTTTTCGTTTGACATATATACTAGAAATGAATATTTTACATGTTCAGGGTTTGCGCATGCGCGAAAATGTTACAAAATTAGCACAAAAACATTTAAACTATTCATTATATACTTAGCGCTTTTGGATTTTTAATGACGTTATGAATTTGTTTAATACCCTTTTTAAGGTTATGATACATATGCGTTTAACAATTTCGCGCATGCGCAAACTATTTATAGACATAAAGAGCTATTTGCACGTACAACAAGGGCACAATAATGTAAATCGTAGTTCATCTTACTGATGAGGATTTGGATTTTGTTAACATGTCATCATTTCTTTCCTCTAAACATCTAAGCTCTTCTGGTCAAGTTCGTGTAACTTCTATGACGCCATTGTTTGAAAAAACGTCCTTTTAGGTGCAATGATCAAGCATTCATTGGATAAGGTGAACAAGGTGGTTACCTTTCTAAATCCCGGGCAACCATAAAGTATAGCTACAGATCTACCACTTTGGTATTGGCTAAGCAATTTCAGTCGGAAAGGTTAGATTTGTACGGGGAAGATAAGTTTATCGTCATGTTTGGTGGATTGTACATGTACATTACAATGCCTTGTTTTAAAAGTCTGATTGAAATATTGCGTGAGAGTTGATGCACATGTGCCCTCACTGAAGCCGATATTGCAACACCTAGAATGGCAGATTATTTTCATGTATGTTCAAATGCAATTAGACTAAACACGCACATCGATGACAGCATGGGTTTTGCTTGAATTGATAATGTCAGCTTATGAAAGCGTAAACACAGAAAATATAACTCATCACTCCGTGACGTTTAAGTATTTGATCAACTGTTGTAAGGAAAGAGTGTCTCATCGACCACAGTTTAATTTTTGGCGTTCATTTGTGAATTAAGAACTTCTTGTGCTTTCGGTAGTACGCCCATTTCACAAGTCAGAAATCGTACTTTACAAATAGTCCATACCAAGCATGATACCGTATATTGTGTTTGTCTTGATCATGTTAATTGTGCTCGATGGTTACCGATCCATTTCCGAGATCGAACATCACCGACAGGTAGCAATGAAATTTACAAGTGGTAATTTTACTATACGTAAGACCAGATAGTTGTTTTCTTAAACATGTTGAATCACAATTTTATCAGACACAAAAACAGAAAAATACAAATGTGAAGGGCGATGTTGGTGCCATACGTTTAACCGAAGATCCATTCGAGACGGTGTATCATGGTAGCTGGACCAGAATTCAGTAGACTGGTGGATGCATTTTATAGATCTAGTGGTTTGAGTCATTCTATAACAGATGAACGACATCATGAAAACTCTACGATACACAAAAGTTTTTCTTCGAAAACTTCAAAGGTTTTTCAAAGTGATGAACGAGTTTGAATTCAATTCTACAAGAGTCGTCAGATTTGTACACAATTGACTCATTTAAGGAAGTTGTTGATTCGGAAGCAGGTAAGATATGTATATAAACTCAAAGATATTGGGTCCAAACAATACGAAGATCTTTTGAAGCAAATGGAAAACGAAAGAGAATCTGTTTTTATAACCAGATAAAGAAGATCAATTTCCTATAAAAGGCGTAAAATGAAACTGGAAACTTCTTTGTCAAAAACAAAGCTGGAGAACCTGAAAAGTGATTCCGATCTCTTTTCTTTACTTTAATTTCTTGTCAAAGTAGACAGTTTGACTTTGCAGATTTCTTTAGCCATGAAAACCAAAACGTCTTTGTCTCAGAATGTCACTTTAACCAGTGGTATTAAATCACAGCAAGTTGGTGTACTTGAGACATTTTGCGATTTCACATCAACTAATCAAAATTCTGACGCATTTGTCGTTTGTGGAGCAGCAATGGTTTATTCCAGGCCACCACGTGGGGCAAAATATTTGATGGTTATGCCTTTTAGCCTAAAATCTTGCAACGATTAATAAGTATCCAAGAGTAGACATTGTATCTGATGCTTCTTAAGTGAACGATTTAAAGACTGGGACGAGAAAAAAAAAGGCAAGTTACTGGTGCTAGACGGAAAGTTGTTGGTTCTGGTAACACGCCAAAGGTCCGGAGTTGCTTTTTCTGTGAAGATGACATCAAAACGGATTTGTTCAAGTTTCTTGCCGACATAATTGCTTGTTTAGTGATTTATAAAAATGCTTATGTTACTCAAGGTGAAAATATTCTTTTCAATTTCAATACGGATACTTCCAAGTTTTCCCTTGTAACCACGAAGAAACAAATACACGAATGATTATCCATGATAAGCATGCTGCTGAAAATGATTGTGAAAAGTAATTTTTAGTAGTACTGACACAGATGTAGTAGTACTAGAAATTGCAGCACTCGCAAGATGGGGTGTGGGCAAATTGTGAATAGGTGTTTGAAGGAATGAAGGCTTTCTATGGCTTCCTCTACATGTCATAGCAAATTCGTTTGGTCCTCGTGTAGTTCTCCTTTTCTGCAATGCATTTAATGGATGTGACACTGTGTTGGCATTTTATGGTAAAGTGAAAAGGTCTGCTTTGCACACATGGAAAGTATTCCCAAATGTAACCGACGTTTTTATCCCGCTTGTGTATCAAAACACAGACACAGACATTGATGGTATAAGAGCAATTGTATGCATCATGTATGGCAACATTAACATTTGCTGTTAACGAGGCACGATTTAAACCGTTTACAAGGAAGCTTCGGATTTATGATGCTATTCTGCCTACCAGAGGTTCTCTTCCGGATCACATTAAAGGAGAAGCATATCAAGGTGGACATGTTTGGGCTTATCCGGATTTACGCATTCGACAGGTCCATTAACACTCTAGTTGGATAAAAGAAAATAAAACAATGACATTTGAAAACCAAAATGGATTTCTTTGGCTGCCGTTGCATTCACGTGTCAGGATTTTTGAAATCCGAATGCAAGAAATCAAGCTGTGTGGGTAACTGTAAATGCTACCGTTCTGGTCTTCCTTGTACAGGTGTGTGTATTGGTAACTTTCAGATAATTATTAGGTACTCAATCTGTATATATGCATTTGAACGGAACAAAGACTGTGATATCTCTTGTTAAGTTGATAGAAATGATGAAATTGACATTTTCCACGTTGTTGCCGCTATTTTGGAACCGGAAGTAACTTTTTTCTCTTTGTATGTATTGTTTTGTCGTATTTTAGGAACTTTAATTGAAGTTTTATCAAAACTTACATCGGATTATACCTATAAAACAGCTTTAAAAGGATTTACGAAATGTAGCCAATTGGATATGACGCCATTTCCAAATGAACGGTGGCCATTTTGAAAAAATGAAAATTTTTGATGGCCAGCAGCTGATTTTTTTTAATTGTCATTAAGTCAACCTATATACCAAATTTCATGCTTGTATCACGATTTGCACAATTATGTCCATAATATCTCCCACTAATATTCCTAACCGGAAGATTATATCGACAAAAGAAGAAGTATACTTAACAACAACATTATTTTCACTTACCTGTGTATTATATGACGTATTTTTTTTCTTCCAATTTAATGTTTTTCTATAAAAAAAAAACATTTCACAGCAGTTTTATACTTTTACTTTGATACTTCATCCCTTATTTTTATTAACTTTGTATTTACATTGTATCACATCTCAAATTTATTCGTTCATTGTGTGCTTATTTGTGTCACTCCGATTTTTGATTGAGTTAAGTCATTCCAATTGATATTTTATAGTGTGTCTTTCTATGTTGTGACGTTATACTACTGTTTCAGAAAAGGGAAAAGGTTTGATACCATTAAAACGTTTAATCCAGCTGCAATTTTTTGCACATGTCCTAAGTCAGGAATATGATGTTCAGTGGTTGTCGTTTGTTTATGTGGTTATAAGTGTTTTTCGTTTCTCGCATTATAAATAGATAAGACCGTTGGTTTTCCCGCTTGAATGGTTTTACACAAGTAATTTTTGGGGCCCTTTATAGCTTGTTGTTTGCTGTGAGCCAAGGTACCGTGTTTAAGACCGTACCGTGACTTACAATGGTTTACTTTTTTAAATTGTGACTTGGATAGAGAGTTGTCTCATTGGCACTCATATCATCTCTTCCTATATATATACGTATGTGTGCTGTTTGGTCTATTTTAACTATCTGTTTGGTTCAAATCAAGGTTATATACATGAATGCATTCATGCTTTAAAATCGGAATACAAAGCAATGGTAGTAAAAAAATAGACATCCTTTTTTTTAAAACCACATAGGTTGCAACTTACCCGAGGAATAGTGTTATCTCCTGTTATATCTAAATCAAACAATTCTATTTGGTTTTGACCAGCCTCAGGCTACCAAGAATCAGTTGAGAATTTCCTATATTTCCAAGTAACATGGTTAGGACGGTCACAAAAGAGCCTAAAGTAAAAACAAAATATCACATGAGTAAAACAAACTAAAAAAACGTTGCTCGTTTCTGGATCCTGTTTGCTTCTATTATATTAGGTTGATTTTCTAGGCATTTCACTAAGTATGAAATTATAGTCAGGGTCATGTCACATGTGACAGATGGAAACTTCTTACATGGCATCTTTATATAAAGTATTGAGCTATGAATCATCACTTTCAGCAGATTAACATGTTATCATCTTGCAATCTGAGACTCTTTGTCAAGGCATACAATAATTTCTGGGAAGTATTTTATTCATCAGACTTGGAAAAGGTATCAATAAGTGAGAACCTTAATTAATAATGAAGATACTCTGATAAAACTGCAGGTGTTACCGCAGTTACAAGTATAGATATGAGATATTCTAATATGATCTTCTCCAACATAACGGTTCCTTTCAATATTTTTTTTATCTGATATTGTCGGTTGTTTCCCTTATTCTTGCGGCTAATTTGAAGAAAAGCTGATCAAAAATGCTCTATTAGTATTAGAAATCAGTTTTTGAAATTTCAAAAACCCCTTTCCAAAAAATTGATGGTTCAGTTCAGATTTTTCTGATTATTCCTAATTTTTATTAAAACTTCATTATCCAATTGATAAGTGTGAGAAAAGTGCAATCATTTCTAAATAGTGTGTACTTTTGCTAAGTATTTCTTGCTATGAACTGTTACATGTTAAATATGATTAATTTATTTATAAAAGAGACTCTAAGCTGTATAAAATACATACCAAAACTGATGTTGGAAGGTATGGAATGACATCTAACGAAGAGAAGTGTCTATCCATGATTTGACATCTTGTACACATGCTAACACTTTCTGGTGTGGTTTATCATGAAAACTTGATTCTATTTCCTTTCGTAGCTGAGGAAGAGTCATGGCATAAACCCGTCGTAATCTGTGTGAAACTACTGAAAATCGTTGATCAATGTCCTCATGTGTATGTCCCTTCAAAAGGAAGGACAAATAAGCCTAAACAACAACAAACTTATCAATAACTAAGACATATTCTACATATATATAGAAGAAGGGAATATTTGTCTATGGACAGCAACCCAGCAACAAATAATCAAATCACAAACAAGCTACTTTCCCTAGTGACTCAAAAAACCTAACAGCGCATTATATACATGTTTTTGAATTCAAGGATCAAGAGTACAAAACTATAGGTTACATTAAACAGAAATTTTTATATTTATATTGTACTGATACATGCTTATCCTATTTGACCTTCCGATTTTTTGGGACTGTGCATAGATAAACTTACAAGCATGTTATGTGCAATAAGTTTAGTATGGTCATATTATTTTGCTATTATACAATGCACTAATAGCAATTACTGGTATATATAACAAGAGGCTCACAAGAGCATACATCACTCACCACTAATATTTTGTTTTAATCAGTATCATTAAAATTATTTTTGAATGTATGAATGTGTACTTAAACATGCCATTTTAAAGTTATTGCAATTATAGTGTCTGCAAACTAGATCTAACAGGAAATCATTGAACATATCTTTTTTTCTAAATGGGCCAACAAATATTTAATCTTTTTGTATCAGACTATCAAAAATATTTGCGTTGGTTTATCTGACATAATTTGTCTGAATACACAGTGTTAAAATGCATTACAAGTAGAAAGATAATATCATAAGGAACATGTGTATTACGTATCAAGTTGGTGGGACTTCAACTTCATCAAAAATTACATTAACCAAAAAATTTAACCTGAAGCGGAACAGACGGACGAACGAACGCACGAGACCAGAAATCATAATACCCATAAATGGAACATAAAACAACTCTTAAGCCAGATTCCTTTGTAGAACAAGAGTCTTAATCACTACTGTTGAAGACAAAGTGTAAAGGTTTCAACCATATATCTGGATATATATAAATATATATATATATATAACTCGTCTAAACATCAGCCAAACAATGTTAGATCTGTAAATTGTTTGTTGTTCTCTCGTCGGGATTAGAACCCATGCTATTGAGATATCGTGACACCAAATCGCCTGCACTGTAACCGATGCGCTAGACCACACGACCACCTGGGCTTCATTAAAATGAAGCTTTCAGTAGCCGGGTGTTACCTTTTCACGTCATTTTTAATCTAGCGCACTACAGTACATGATATATAAGGCATGAAGATGTTATTTACAGATCTAACATTGTTGGGTTGATGTTTAGACAAGTTGTATATACAATATGTACACAGCCATGTATCACCATCACTGCTGGTGATCCGATGGATAAATCTGTTGTAGAGTTGTCACTGGTTCAGACGTACTTATAAATATATATTTAGAATATTGCATCAATACTGATTTTTACATAAATTGTAACATAAACAATAAGCTAAAAAAATTTTGATTGTAACATAAACAATAAGTTTGTAACATACATTTGATTGTAACATAAACAATAAGCTAAAAAAAAGGTAGAGCTAAAAACAAGATAACATAAGGGACAGGTGTGTATAGCCAATCTGTTCATTTGTTTTATCCTCCATATCAAGTGAATACTAAATTCTATGTTGTTTTTAAATTAATGAAGCTAATTCAACCTCTGGAAATCTGCAAATCGGACTATATTCTAATGTCAATGAACTAGCTTATGTCGGCCACATAAATATTTTGGAACTTCAACTTGTCAAATATATTGATCTGAAATCTACTCATTTGTACCATTTGTGTATACATTTTAAAACAATTGAAAAATTGATAATAAAAATTATTATGAACATCAATTCAGTGCTATCATTTTTGACACAATTACCCTTTCCAGACATCACACTTCTTACAGATATGTAAATAACTTTTAAATTTTGCATGCCTTATCAAATGATCATTATTGTTTGATTTGACACATTGTTTTTGCAATCTGGTAGAAATATGGTACAATAATTCTTATAGGATTTGCATATAAGGGAATACGTTGATCTGATTGGTCGAGTTGATCTTGACTTTGGTTACTTTTCGATAGATGACGTGCACCGAACTTCTTTACGTAACCAATGTAAACAAGATGGCGGTGATAATAACAACGACGTTATTTTTTTTTTATTTTCACTGCAAGTTAATCGTTAAATAAAATATTACACATCAACTTTTGTTTGAATGATAATAAGAGTTTTTGCAGTTTTATTTTTATCAGACAGCAATTTGCATTGAGTACATATTTTTGCGTTAACCAACAAATATATGCATGCGCCAGGCCGTTAACCAACAAATATATTCATGCGCCAGGCATTCAATGACATCAAAATACAATTAACGTGTAATAGAGGTAACGAGTGTGAAAAAAATGATATTCCTTATCTCCAATTTAAAAGAATTATAAAGATTGGACGCCTTTTAAAGAAATGTATTGGTGTATAAACTGGACCAAGTCACTTACAAACATATCACAAAAGTCCTTCGGCGTTTAATCCTATAATATAATAGACCATAACAATCGCTGTGGTGAATAACTCAATGTTTTACCTTTTTCTTTTACCTAACAATTATCAAACCAAATTTAAATTCATAATTATGAGATTTTGTAGTTTCAAATCCAGATAAATTTTGACAGAATAAAAACTGATTAAAATGTTATGGTGACTTACTGATCATCTTATATCTTATTACTTGGATAATTGATAATGTACAACTGTATACCTTTGGTGAGTCCATCCCTTAAAGTGTGGAATGTTAGTCTTTGACTGATCCATTCCATAATGATAATACTCATCACTTCCTTCAATTTCATACATGCTTCGTCTTTCTTCGTGTAGTAGTCTCTTCTTTCACTCCTATGAAATAAATTAGCATATGCTTCACAATCAGGTATATATTGGATCTAAACTAGCATTTAGTTGGGTTTGAATGCTGTAGTTATAAAGAAAGTGGAGTAAAAGGAATGTACTACAAAATTGATTGAGGCATACAAATATATTGCTAAAGTACATATATAACAAAATATTTGAGAGGAAAATCGCAAATGTCATGTGTAAACAAATTAAACTAGAGGCTCCGTCACGTTGTCTTATTTATAGTTTATTGTATGGTATTCTCATTGGAAAACGAAACAAAAAAAGACAAGAGGCTTTCAGAGTGACAGCAAAGCAATTTTTTTAACAATTATTTGTGTCCTAGCATTTTCAATATCACAAATACCATAACTCCTGAACTGTTAAAGTAAAATTCGTCTCTATTAAACTCGACATCCATTTTTTATCAGTATAGCAACATTTTTGAAATAGCTTTTTTTTTTTGTCAAATGTAGTACAATTAAGAGACATTTATAAACTTAAACAATTAAACTAACAAAAGTAATGTGAAGTGTATCATATAAGATTTGGTTCAAGGGATTCAAGTTCAATGTTCAGTTGAATAACATCACCTTTGTCTATCAAGGTGAACTTTCAAAAAAATTTCAGCTGATTTTTTGAACAGCATCTTTTATTTTATACATCTATAGTTTGACCTTCGTGCATATGTTACAAGGATTTATATTCTTTGTCTAAAAGATCAAAAGTATTCTAAGGTAAATGAGATTATTCAATCAGATATGAAAAGGTTTTGGATTTGAAAAGCCTGAATCACTCAGCTGTAATATTTTGTGTATCAATGACTATATTTTTTGCTATCTAATGATTACAAATATGCACACGCTGTTTTCATTTTCTTGAAATTATAGTTTTTACAAATGAAATGGAACTTTTGTCGAACAGCAAATCATTAGAATTGATTTTGGCAAATGTTGAAATTAAAATAGCTACACTTTAACATGTCAGTGTGGCAAATATTGAAAGACAATTATCCACTGATGACTGAAGGAATATGGCCTAAATAATATCCATGGAAAAGAGATCTGCCAATGCTAATACAACTACTTACCAAATCCCATTGACTTATCACAAGTAGTTGCCTTTAAACAAACCTAAACACAAACTAATACATGTAAACTAAGCAACATTTCAAAGTCAATATTCTTCTGACAGAAATAAAAGAGAAGCAAAAACAGACAAACCTGAATCAAAGTTGGATGGTCTGTGTATCAAAATGCATGTAATAGTGACATGAATTAGACTTGGTACATCAGGGTGTTGCAAGGTGATTTGATGAAAATTGTCACATAAATATTTTAGGAGTGATGATCTTTGCTCCTCGGTAAAATTCCTAGTTTTATCAGTATAGTCCTCACAACTATTCGCGGGATCTCCTACTTTTGGCATTAATTTTATGTTTTTGAACAATTTGGAATGTATTTCAAAATATCGAGATGCATATTGCTTCTATCCAGCATTAATTTTGAAAATTCGCCTTTAGTAAATTTCTGAGCATGATCTGATGTATCTTTGGGACAACATAGAAAGGTTTGTGTGTTGTTTGTCCTTTGTTGATGAGTTTCATCAATCTTTTGAACATTAGTTGATTTTGTTTCAGAATTGTCTCTTCTGTTAGGGGGTTACTCTTTACATGAATTTCTGATGATTTCTTCTCTACAAATAAATTTAGATCTTTAGATAAAGTAAAATTGGAAAAAAAATGAAACAATTTATAAACGTAAAATGGAATAAACATTATAATGATAGTTTATGACTGAATATAGATTGTTACAAGTCTTAAGGTTGTAATAGTGATGTTGGGTTTCCTCTCTCATTCATTTAAATCCACATACACATTTATAGATAACACTTACAAGTTACATCTTCATACTCTGATCATAATGCAAATCATCTGAAAAAATAAATATTGTTGAAGTGCAGCATAAAATAAAATGTGAAGTATGCATTGTTTAAACAGAATTTATGAGAAAGTTTTAAGTTTTAAGAATTTCCAATTATGAAAATAATGCAACGTTCAATTCTGTAATCTGAATGTTATTCTTCTCTTGTGTGATTTTTTTCATAATGTTGAGCTTCAATATACATAATATATAGATTTGGAAACAATATCTACATTTATTTCAGTGTTTCTGTTCTTTACTCTGTAATGCGGGGTTCACACAGTGCCGATTATTGCTCCCGTTTGAGATCCGACAGCGTTAAGACATACAAAATTAAAAAAATCGGAATACTATCCTTTATGATCTGCAATGTCCTATCATTGTCTTAACGAAGTCGTATACGTGCGTACCAGATTCGGACAGATCGGGAACAGGTCGGAGAGGTCGACCAAGCACCCCGACAGTTAGGTGCGTCCCGTAACATTCGGGGGAGCTCAGCCGATTTTGTCCTGTCGGATTACAATCGTGACTATTTCCTGACAGTTTCGGCTGTATCGGATCAAAATCGTAACTCTGTCCTGGACGGTGTCCTATGGAACGGAGATGATCTGGAGAAATTTGTCTACGCTGTTTTTTTCCCGATGTGTCCAGATTGCATTCAGATATTGCCGAATACGAACCGTCTTTGCCGAAACTGTTCCGGAACAGTCAGATTATTAATACGAAATTCGGCAATAATACCCACGTCAGAGTCCCGACTCTTACAGAATATGAAACGACTGAGTCCAGACAAAGCCGTCTGTAATGCGGTACACCAGACTGTAATAGGATTGCGTTCCGACATCATCCCGAATATGACGACAGATGTAGGATTTTAGATGCGTGCAATTCAAGATTCAGATGAGCTGCTATTGTCTTAAGTAGTATGTGTGTGTGTGTGTGTGTGTGTGTGAGTGTCATTCATTGACAGTACTTTGACCGGTCCACCATGCAATGTGCTCGTATGCTCAGATTTCTACAGCAGGTTGCTCTTATGGAATTGGAAGAAGAAGACCATCTGTTTGCCAATTATTATTTAAAAAGAAAGGCACAGCGATTCGGTAGAAATAGAAGATACCGGGTCAAGCCCTGGATATCTAGAAGGGGGCAGCTCGGCCAGTACGACACATTGATGAGAGAGCTGATAGAAGAAGACCCAGACGCTTTCACCAACTACATGAGGCTGCCCATTGACCTGTACGATGAAGTGCTACAATGTAGCTCGAATCACACCCCGAATTACCAAACAAGATACCTGGTGGAGGAAAGCCGTAGATCCAGGACTGAAGTTTGCCAATGAGACATCTAGCATCCGGCGACAGCTACAGTAGTATTAAGTGGGACTTCAGGGTTCCCAGTAACACCATGTCAATGTTTGTCCCTGAAGTCTGCCAAGCCATCATTGATGAGTACGCTGCAGAGGTTATCGCATGTCCCACTACCCCAGTAGAGTGGAAGGAAGTAGCAAATGAATTTCTCGTCAGATGGAACTTCCCACATGTGTGCGGTGCGTTGGACGGAAAGCACGTTGCGTGCAAGTGCCCACCAAATACTGGATCTACTTATTATAACTATGAGGGTTTTTTCTCCATAGTCCCGATGGCCCTTGTGAATGCGGATTATAAATTTATCTGGCTTGATGTTGGGCCAGATGGAGCAGCTTCAGACGCTCAAATATATAACGAGTGTGAGCTGAAAGAAGTACTACAGAATAAGACCATTGGCTTTCCTGATCCTGATACACTTCCTGGAGATGACAGAAACATGCCATACTTTTTTGTTGCAGACAATACCTTTCAACTGAGAACTGACATGATGAAGCCTTTTCCTTTTCGTAATATGACAGTAGAAGAAAGGATCTTCAACTACAGGTTGTCAAGAGCACGCAGAGTAGTGGAAAATGCATTTGGCATAATGTCTCAGAGATTTCAAATACTGTTGTCCACCATGCAACATTCTCCTGACAATGTTAGAATCATCGTACAGGCGTGTGTCTGTCTCCACAACTTGATGAGAATACGCTAACCAAACATGAACATCAACCAAGTTGATCGTGAAGATGTCGAAAACGAAACGATCATACCCGGAGAATGGAGATTGGGTCGAAACATGCTGCTTGACGTTGTTAATGTTCAGGGTGCTAACCGTGCAACAGTGCAGGGAAAGAGGCAGAGACAATATCTCAAACATTATCTTAACTCAGCCGCTGGTTCTGTACCTTGGCAGATGAGGATGATCAACCCTCGCCGTGAATGAAGTTCATATGAACAAATGACAAAATACGATGATGTATATGTCTCATCTTGTATATATCAATGGGCTTTCAAATTAACAGAGGAGTTACTCATAGATCGGAAAAAAACAACGCCATGGCTTAAAATAAAAAGACAAATATTAGTACAGAAGAAACAACATAGAAAACTAAACCAAAACTAAGCAACACGAACCTCACCAAAAACTGGGAGTGATCTCAGGTGCTCCGGGAGGGTAAGCAGATCCTGCTCCACATGTGGCACTCGTTGTGTTGCTTATGTTATTACAAATCCGGTAAACGGTCTAATTCGGTAGGTCACATTCATAAACAGGGAAGGGTATTGTAGTTACCACATAAGTAACATATACGATTATGGTTATTCTGTAACGGTCAACCAACTCGTGATGGCGCCCGTAAAATGTACGAAGGGATGATTTCAACTTCACCTGGAACTCTTGGTTTAATAGCTTCCTTGTGAGCAGTTTTGAATTGAGTTTAACTGTGCGTATTGCTGTGTTTTTGTTTATTCTACATGGGGTAGAGGTATAATAGAACGGTTGATTTCTCACAAAACATGTTTATTCCCGCCTCAGTTTTGATGTGACGTCCATTTTCACTGAACTAATACACATTTTTGTTTTCAGACTAGTTGAAGCCGGCCTTCGGATTCGGCATTTCTCACTATGTTAAACAACCATTGGTGCGTTGGACTGTTTTCTGTTATTTGGTCAGGTTGTTGTCTCTTTGACACATTTCCCATTTCAATTTTCAGTTTTATTCTGTGAAACTAAAACACATTAGTTCCAATCCTACAATTGTTTTGCAATTATTATACAGATTTAAGAGATTACTTCAAGATTTAATGAAGAACAGCAATCAAAGCGCTGTACCAATACTAAAATGTAAAAATATGTGTAAGTTTTTGTCTCATGTACATATTTTTTTCCTTGCAATGTTCTCATACAAGTTTACTGTAATATAAATACAGCATATCAGCAAGCAGTTTAAAATCAAACTTATAATCAAAATGCGAAAAAAGTTTAAAATCAAAATTTTAATAATAATGACACAATCAAGTTACCCATCAGAAATATTTCAATAAAACTTTGGAAAGATCAAAATGAGGTTTGGTCCTTATAATGTCAATCAGCAGACACAGGTTTCACAATTGCACCAATTTCGACCAACTCACTAGGTGATGTAGTAGGAGGGATATTCAGAGTATCGTTCAAGGTGATATCCAGCAAACTTTCATCCTGATCACCCGAGACTACGGTTGAGGTCGTGACAGATTTTGGCCTACTCTGACCAGACGAGGAGCCATGATGTACGCAAAGTGCAGGTGGTCTTGAGTCCTCCGTGGCTCATGTGCCAGTGTGAGATCCAGCGTGAGATTCAGAGTAACCTCCGTGATATGCGGCACCATAACCAACAAACCGCTGCGACTGCATCTGTTAAAATGACAGAAAAATAATACAATATAAGTAAAAAAGGCTCCGTGGAGACTTATTTGGCCCAGTGGGTCTTGAGAAAAAGATCAAAATATGAAAAGATAACAGACGGACGACGGACGCCAAAAGATGACAAAAGCGTGCTTCATCCTTTGGCTCTGGTGAGCTATTTATGACATAAATATATACATTGACAAAGTTTAATAAATGCAAACAAAATATGTTTATATATACAAATGTATCTATTCTTGAGATAACTTCTATTATGTGTGCCGAATCGTTCTTTCACTTTAAGATCAGTTTGTAACTAAAATTGTGATATTTAAAAGCACCATTCCTTCAACTGTTCATGATCTGATACCTTGATTACTAAAATATATGCTACATAGTTAAAGATTTATATAGGATCTTCTGCTGTATATGTTGTTCTCATTTACAAGATTATAGGAACTATCTTGTTTTAAATATCTACTACTTTTTATATTTACTTGTTACATCTTACAAAATAAATCCAGATTATTTTTGCAAAGAATTTCGCTGAAGCCGTTACTAAGGCCGTCTTTAACTTGTAGTGAGGTGGGAGTCTTTGAGATGAAGAACATCAAAACTAGCGCTGTTCCTTGGCTATTTGTGATTTTTTTTATACAGTGCATGTACTGATTTTGGGTCTGGGATGATTAGCCCGTATCCTTTATTTTTTTCTTATATATATTTACCGAATTTCGGGCGGCAGGCTTATCATGCGCTGCTCCTTGGAATGCTGCTGCCGGAGCTGCCAGCGGTGTAGAGTGACATCCCCCAGTACCACTGTAACTCATCATGCTGTCAAAGTTAGCTTGTTGGAACATATGAGCACTGGTCACAGACGGGAAAGTGTCATGCTGTCTATGTAATGATGTGGAAGTGTGTGCCTGAGTCTGTGACTGAGTCTGCGGCTGGGTAGTTGGTGTGGACAATGTTGAGGAGATCTGCCATTTGTCGTTTTGTGCGTCAAATGACACAATAAATGGGGTAATCTTCTTCTTAAAACTAAAAAAAATACAGAACCGTTAAACAATACATGTATAAGTTGACATGCAATAAATAATAAACACTATAAAAAAAAGTTTGTTCAATAAATTTTATCAATAAAGGACAAGGTATGATAAAGGCATTTTTAGACGCCATCACCATGTGACTAATTATCAATTTCATAAAAATTCCCTAAATTCAAGCATTTTATAGGTGGAATAGTTACAAATAATGCATGAGCGCATTCATGAACCATCGAGATTTTTGGCATCGATGTTTCCCATACCAATAGCTAGGTTTGATATGAAAATGGAATTTGGAACGAATGCCCACCTATTCATTTTCTCCCAAACATGACCAGATATTGCTCGAAACTATGCAATCCCTCAAATACTTGCACATGACGTCAAAAATACTATATATCAGAACCCAAAAGGTTTTATCGAAACTAAGAAAAGCATTATAAATTCTATAAAAAATTGCTTTTTTATGGTATTTTGTGCATATAATATTTTTGTCATTTTAGGAGGCCAATAACTTGCCTTTTCCCACCTTGCCCTTTAATGCAAATATTTGGAATATCATATTTACCTAGGCCACAGGCTTGGGTGCAGACTCTCAGCCACAGACTCGAACCAATTGTAAAAGCCAGATCTAGACGAGTCTAACTTCTTGGGGGATGATACAATAGGAGTAACAGCAGTAGCCATGATCTCAGCTCTGAACTTGGCTGTTGCGTCGGCCCTCTCTTTCATGTGACTGAAGAAGGCTGCATCCTGCTCCTTCATTTTCTGTGCATGTGTCTTCTTCTTGCCTCCCGTGGAGGAAGGAGGCATCTGTTCTAGGGAAATGGTCGTATGAGTTGCTACAGGATCTTCACGTCCATCAAGTACCATATTGATGTCGGCAATGTCCTCGTCATGCCTGTGCTGCATGTCCTGCGTTGATTCTTCATCTGCAATTGAGGATGAAGCATCGTCTACAGTAGCATCAGTAGCAGAAGTAATTTTTCCTTTAAGCCGAAAGTACAGAAAAAAACATAATTAATAATTGAATTATTGAACGCAATAATACTGAAAACAATGAAATGTTTGAATTATACATATGTATATGTCAAAAATGAAATATCAAATAGTATTTAAAATTTATCCAAACTTAAATATTTGTTTATTTTTAGCTTTGATCAAAATTGAATAAATACATTCATTTATTTGCATGATACTTGCATGAATAAATACATTCAGCTATTTGCAAATTACTTGCATGAATAAATACATTCAGCTATTTGCATAATACTTGCATGAATAAATACATTCAGCTATTTGCATAATATTTGTATGAATAAATGCATTCAGCTATTTGCATAATATTGCATGAATAAAATAAATTCAGTTGTTTGCATAATACTCACACTTACAGGCGTCTTCTTCTTCACACGGTGGATATATGGCTTGTGAAATTTAAGGTTATCCAGTATCCACTTCTCACGGTCAGTCAGTTCGGCTCCTGATCCAGAGGGTCGGGCAACCAGTTTACCATACCTCGTTCGAACACTGTCGTACCAGGTCAACAAACATCTAACTGAAAATACAGAAAAGAAAAGCAATGTAATTAAAAGAAACATATAAATGCTCATAAATCTCATAATTAAAATTTCATAACTAAATCTTATACCTATCTACAAATTTACACCCCAAATAATCTCATAACTATCTTCACGTGTTACATTTTACATTAATCTAAACATTTAACATAAAAAAAACATTATCATAACTAAATCCCATAATAGCTTACTATCTCTGGATCAGGATTATATATTTTAAATGGAAACAATTTGTTTATAGCTGTTTGTAGAAGTGCTGAGGCTGAAGTGATTATCTGCCGTCGCACGATTTTTCTATAGGACGGGACTGTCACGTGGAACGGTTTCTAACGGATTGTTTCCGTTGGAGTCGGTTCACTGTCTGGTCACTGTCGGGTCTCTGTCAGATCGCATTCGGCAACTTCGGGATGCTGTCTGGACAGAATCGGGCTGTTTTTACCAGGCCAAAGATATGAATCAGATTAGAATCGGATTGAGAACGGGATAATCGGGACAAATTCGGCTGAAAACGGCTGAATTTCGACGCTTCCTGAACAATATCTGATTGTTGTCGTGATTAAATTATTTTCTTTACAAATTTTAATTAAAGTTTGAATTTCCATCCACGATTCACAGGATCTTGATCAGACTTTTGACAAATTTTAATCGGGAATGGTCCTGTCAAGGACGGCAGTAAAAATCGTGAATGTGTGACCCCAGCTTAAATGGTATATTATAACAGTTTCTTACATATTTAAAGAGGTTAACATCGTAAGCTGTAGGACTGTTTTTTTCCTGAGACCCTTAAGAATATACATGTATTACTTAGGTGTACACACATTTTAATATCAATTTGTAGTCAATGTTCAGTCAGCTCTTTCATTTCAAAGATTAGTACAAGAATACTTTAAAGTTCATACCAAAGTACATGTTCATTCTCATATCATTCACACTACCTTGGAAGCTATTTCTATTACTTTATTCTGCATGACCATTAACATGAAAATTGCTTGAGGACGATGTGCAGAGCTCACAATTTTTCACATTCACACTGTTATCATTTGTCACTGTACATGTACAATTTATAGCCTCTGAAAAAAAAATCTATAGTATTATCATTTACATCTACTTTACATACCTTGTATGCACGTACACGTATTTTGAACATAGGCTAGCTAAATATATAAAATATACACATAACCGTCACACTATAAAAGATAAACATGATAAAGACATTGATGGACATCCATCTCTTAGCAAGGGTCTATTTTATCGGCTTCGGTAAAAAAGCGATTTATATAGAGTTTTGCTATTTTGCCGGTCTTAAAACAAACAATTTTACAAACAATTAAGAACATCCTAACCGCAAATGTTGATGTGCGTGAAGAAAACCTCACATATAAAATGACAATTCAAGTATTAATGGACAATACAAAAATATAAAATGTATACAGAGTCACATCTGACCTGATGTCTCAAAATAAAATTCCAATCATGAAGGTCAGTGTTCCTCATACAGAATGCACGATATCAACTGGTGATGAAAGACCAAGCAAAAAAAAAAGATGCATGAAGAGTGGGTGCAAGGATGGGAGGGGCAGCAATGAATAATTAAACAAACATTTGAAAATCTAGTCTACTTAATACAATTTTTAAAAGTATAATTATTTTTATTAAATCTTAAAGTCTCAGTTAATGAATATGTGAATTAACATTAAATAGTTTTATCTATTTACTCTCATAATACACAGTAAATAAATTAGTGTCATATTAACTTTAAAGATATAAAGGTCAATTATTAAAGATCAAAGACTATAAATTTTGTTTTTTCTGATATCCAAATTATCTAAAAAATATTTATGTGATTTATTCTGTAAATGTTATTACATTTAATACCAGTATACCAAAATAATATAAACTGCTTGAAGTACACAATCATAAACATTCTTAACTTCGTATGTAAAAAGTCTTCAAATCGTTAACTTCCCATGCAAAAGTAAAAAACTGTAAACTTCCCATGTAAAAAGTCATAAAAACTTAAAGATTCTTATGTAAATAGTGTATATAAGGTTGTTGTGTTATGATTGTTAATTAAGTTTTCGTTTATTTTTTGGTGGTGGAACTGTTCGACATACGAAATTATGGTTATCCTACATCTAGTCAAAGACTAAAACATTATTGAAATCTCAGCTATTAGCCACATATATCATTTGCGCCGATGATAATTTTTTTCAATAAAATGTCGTTCATATAGTCCGGAGCCTGCAAAATAGCCACTGCCTTTTACTTACATTGCTTTCGGTCGGTAGTTATATCCTGCATTCCTTGTTTATCTTTATATGTATTAGTCCATATGGACTGGTGTGGACCCTCATATAACATCAAAATAGTTGTTATATTGTATAAAACAGAATCCGGGTCCGTTCGCGCTTATTCATGTTCGCTCTAGTACATTTTTACCTGTTTGTCCTGATTTTTATGTGTTGTTGTTATCTAGTTGCATAATGTTTATTATTAGAACAGAGTATATTAAAGTTTGTTGAAAACAATCGCTGAATATTTGTATTGACGCAACCAAATAATTATTTTCCTGTGATTTGCATAGATGAATTCTGGAATACAATGTATTTATCTTTATTGATATTTATTACCAATTTAAATAATTCTATTCAATCAATTTATGCAGTAAAATAATAAATGACCTTTCGATAAATATCCAAATTCCTGATCTTTTGTAAACATACATGTAATTGTTTCACATTCAATCAAGTCACTCACTAATCCTCACTGTTACGTATATTTTATATACGAAAAACTTCAATGAAATTAAATATTGGTTTTTTTCTTTCTTAATTAGTTAAGGTATGACTGTATCTATTCGAAATAACATCAAACATGTGATCCACACTTCAATTTGAAAGGAAAAGTTATTACAGTCATTCTTTCAACATTATTCAAGTATAGTTTTCAATTATTGAAACTAGTGCGCACAACTTTAAAGCTTGTGCTCGAAGCGCTAGCCTGACCACTACCACCTATTCTCTAGACAAATTTTACCAAATATTGAATTCGAATATATAAAAATTAATCGATGAATTATTTTATACCTCGACTACTTACCCACTGATAATTGACATTTTACATTTAATTTAGAAGCGACAGAGTTATCCGGTCAACCAAGGGTTCCCTAGAATCCTATCTCTCTTGGTCTCTCCATAGTCCCAAACCAATTCTGCATCTTTTGGTATATTAACTTTAGACACCAAGAAAAGTTTCTCACAACTTTTTCCTTTTGAATTATCATGCATCACAGATATAAGTTTAAAACTCGGAAACTGTTACGAATGATTGAAATATCGTGCTTAATTTTCCTCTTAATTAAACAAAACTCCACGCTTATTCCTTTTAGCATCTAACACTAAACTCGTTACAGGATCAAATACTGCTACTGGGGGCAAATTTTTCTCTGTATATTCCTTCTCGCAATCTTCATTTTCGGAACTTGTTTGGCGATGAAGGTCAACAGCCTCAGTTCGAACATTTACGTATCCAAGGTATATATCTTCAAATCAGTTTTTTAGCTGCAATGACAGACGACTTCACTGATTTGACAAAATCCTCAATATATGGAATAATTACCAACACGTCCCTTTGATGGCGATTTATTTCTTTTAATTTGGGATTCCTAGGCATTTAGTGTGCCGATTTTCAACACTTATGTACTTGATTAAGCCGACGTTCATAGTTAACTAATACAGTTTAATTGACATGTCAGATATAATTAAGTCGTTGTATGTTGAAAAGTTTATACAGTGCTGGTCTCGATTGTTAAGTTAATGCATATATATGAATCATTATGAATAACAAACACAGGATGGGTTTATGTAATCATCCCGTTAGTTTTACTGTAATAAAATTTGTGATCACAAAAGATCTATACCATGCGTACAGTTCCATTAAATTCTTCAAGAGTGCAAACATTAATGAAATTCTTAACTTGGGGCATGAACAGATAAAGGTGACATTGTGAAAATTAACAAACCTTTTAGAATACGTATATACATTTGTACCTCCTTTTTAACGCTTTGTCAACACTTTGAGTCCGTTCATTCGTCCGTCCGTCTGTCATCCATACATCTGTTAACTTTAAACATTTTATCTTCTCCACTAAAACAACTACATGTAAAGGAAAATGGAAATAAACTAAGCAGGAAGCACCTACGTGAGGTCTTTCATACAATTTGCCCATTTTGTCCAGATGGACAATCGTTGTTACTGATTGACTCAGTTCTCAAAAATCTTCTCTGAAACTACTTTACCAAATGCATCACACTGGACTGGATACATAACACTGGACACTTTTAATTTGCAAAACACTCATTTTCAAATCGGCCGCCGCCTCAAATAAGAGCTACAATGTCATGTATATAACCAAAATGTGCGGAATTACATGGGATTCAAAAATTTCATTTGTTTTCTACTGTTACTATTATATTTATTTTGCTATTTGATTTATAAAAACATGGGATTTTCAATATCCCATGGGACAGGGCAAAATCCCATGGGATCAACCATTATCCCATGGGATTTTGGTTAAATCCCATGGGATAATTGTAGTCCCATGGGATATTTGTTGTCCCATGGGACAAAAAAATCCCATGGGACTATAATTATCCCATGGGATTTTTAATATCCCATGGGACAAATTAAAATCCTATGGGATGGGATTTAAATTATAAATATATAGATATAAATATACAGTAATGTGTATGTTACAATGTATTCTTTTTGGTAGTAAATTGTTATAAGATGAATCTTTTTAATTGAACATCTTTTTTTCTTTGGAAGTGTTAATTCAACATATTGTTCTATAACTGTTCAAAACTAAACTTTTTAAACAACAAAGCAGCTAATGTAAGTATCAATATATGTTTATTTATGAATTATAGAATACTTTTTTGAAACACAATTATTTGCCATTTGAAATCAATGAAAAACTCTATTTTTAGGCTTAACATACTAGTAGCTATTTAAGTAAATCTATTTCTTTCTCACAATATCCCTCCACACAAAACATTAACAGTTTCTTATTATCCAGCATTGAGTGATCATATAGTCCACTTTTTGGTAATTCAGCACAGAACATTGACATTATTGGGGTTTCAATATATTTTGGTATTTAAAAGAACTTCAAATCATTGACTGAGTGATGAAAATAATAACTGATCCAACTTTTGTCTTTGAATCTATTCTGGTCTTGTTTCTATGTTTTCTCCATTTATTCTAGGTGATGAATTTCAATCCTTCTGAAAAAGAACCAATAAAATCTGAAGTATTATACAAAATTGTTTGCAAACTTGTTGCAATAATATGATTTTCAATAAAAATAGCTATGCGGTATGGATTTTGCTGATTGTTAAAGATTGTCCAGTGTCATCGGTTGCTAACCTCCTACATCCTTTGGTCTCTGCTGGAGAGTTGTCAAATTAGCAATATACCACATCTTCCTATTCTAATACTATATTACAATCAATTATTTTTTTCTTCTTTATATCATTTGGGTATTTTCCCAAGTTGTATATATAATATATTATATATATAAAGATCAATGTTAAAACTTTAGGCAATTATAATAACATTCCATTGTTTACAAGAATTTGCAATATATTATACAAAATGCAGACAACAGAAACAATAATTCCTTAAGCTTTTGAAGTTTTGACAGAGTTCATCTTGTGTTTTACTTCAATGAAAAAATACCTTGAACTCTTTGGACATATTGGAAATTATAACATTGATATAAAAAATTATATATTGTTTTAACCTTATTTTTTCTGTGTTGTTTACTTGCTGTCTCATTTTTTTATACAGTTATACATACATCAATAATCTTCTTCTTTTTTAAAAGTAAAAATGGCATATTTTTTTATTTTGATATCCCAAAATATTATAGTTGTATCGAAAAACTTATTACCAAGTTCACAAATACTAAATTGTGTTTGATATTAATTTAAGACATTTATACATGTTCCAGACCATATCAGTATTTGGACCATACGTTTACGGTTCGGAACATATAAGTATACTCTTACAGTCTGATCATATGCATACAGTCAGAATATTTAAGTATATTTGTACTGTCTAGTACCAGCTCGACCAAACATGTGTTTTTATTTTAACTGCAATTAAACTTTTTGTTTAAATCTATTAAAGATTTCAGTTATGTTGATCTGTAATGTACATATTTTGTTTCTAATAAACTTGACCAACTTCTTGAAATTGGGCAGATTGTACGTGTACAACATGTACTCATATGTTCTGGAACATAACCATGATTAACGAGCATTTGACAGGATGTCATGCTAAATTCCCATTAATATTAGTACTAAATTTTGAGTATATACATGTAAATCCACAAGTTACTTACTGAAATGCATGGGGAACACTCACCAAAAACTTAAAAGAGGATATAATTTAGAGGAAGGACTGGACAAATGAATGCACAAACACTATTAAAACAGAGCATAAAACTTACCAAAAACAAGATGTTTAACATTTATCCTTCAGAAGCAGGAAAATTGAAAAGTTTTCTTTTCTTTCTCTGCCGTCCATGATATAAACTTTAAATTCATTCATGCAAAATATAAAAATCTGCAAAGGTAGGACCTTGAACCTCAGCTTATCCTCATTTTGACCTTTAAACTGCATATATATTTGTTCTTTTCATCTTGCTGACAACCTAAACATAGAAAAATGATAAAAACATAATTCTAGATTAACTTTGTCATGTTTGTGTTTTTATTTTTGTTGTAACAAACAATTTTTCCCCAACTTAAAACGAAAATATCATCACTGAAAAGGAGGTCATACTAACCTCCGAAATATTTTAACAAACCAAAATTATTACTTAATTAAGATCTTGTCATAAATAAATAGCATCAATACTCTTAATTTTTGAAGATCATATATGTCTATTGCATACTTATATTCCTTTGTACAGGAGTATTCATATTAAGATTGACTTTAATGTTAAATTAGTATGATTAATTTTACAGTTTCTCAGCTCCATGTGAACATTTTGAGAGAATGTTGCAATACTGTATATTCTGATGTTCAGAACTTATTGTGAGGTTTTTATTAATGCAACTGAGAGCTGTAAATCTCATTCTCATTTCTGATACATATTTATAAGCTGAAGACCAGTGTCGAAATTTTCTCACTGCATTGGAGACCCATAGGTGACCTTTGGCCGTTGTCTGCTCTTTGGTTGGGTTGTTGTCTCTTTGACAAAGTCCCAGTTTCCACTTCCCATTTTATAACATTTATGCAGATTTTTCTTAAATTACAATAATCAATCACGCAATTTTGTCCGTTATTGAAAATACGCAAAAATAAAAGCACACAAATTTTAACATTGTTATTAAAGGCTTTTTTTTAAAATTCAAAACAGTTGTTTAAACCGATAATTTCCTTGTTTGATTTATTTCATATTTTTTAAGCCTTTATAGCTAGCTAGATAGTATGCCGGGGCAGACCCAGCCATTTTAAAAAGGGGGTTCCCAACCCAAGACAAAGTGGGGTTACAAATATATGTTCCCATTTAAAATGCATTGATTGTCCAAAAAAAGGGGGGGTTCCAAGTTGAACTTCCAACCCCGGGAATCCTCCCCCTGGATCCGCCATTGGTATGGCTTTTGCTCATAGTTGCATTCATATCACTATCTATACCTTACTTGTGCATCATTTGGTCTCTGATGGGGATAGGCCTACTGAAGAAGGTTCAACTTGCAATTTGCCGGATAATGAGTCTATTTATCCAAAAATGTAGAAGAAAGACTTGCATAATAAAAACCAAAATTATGTTCAAACAAGAAGTAATTGTAACAGGATGCTCTTACAAAATCTCCCAAACAAAGCTTCCATAACTCGCCATTCCTATGCATGCTATTGTCCCATATTAATTTGATTTGTTTTATTGTCTCATACAAGAATATATATGGTTTAGGGGTTGGGATGAGGGATCCAGAAATTTTTCAACCTAACCACTGGGAATCTCAACCATCTAAAAGTTTTTCAAACATGTGGCGGTGGGGTTGACCCCCATGAACTCTCCCTATATTTCATTTGATGTGTTTTATTGTTCCATACAAGAATATATATGTTTTAGGGGTGCGGATCTTGACCTTATACAAGTTTTCAAACAAGAGGGGGTGGGGTGACCCCCTAGAGACTTCCCTTTTATTTCATTGCATTTATTTTATTGTCCTCTACTAGAATATATTTGGTTTAGGGGTGGGGATCTGGATCATTCACAAGATAATAGCACATTCTTAAATTGAATGGGGTAAGGTGACCCCCAAGGGACTTCCCTTTAATTTCATTTGATTAGTTTTATTGTCCCATACAAGAATATACATGGTATAGAGGTGGGGATCTGGACTGTTAACATGATAATAGCACATTCTCAAATTGAACGGGGTGGGGTGACCCCCCGGGGCTTCCCTTTAATTTTAATCGATTTGTTATATTGTCCCATTCAAGAATATGTATGGTTTTGGGGTGGAGATCTGGACCGTTCACAAAATAATAGCATATTCTCAAATTTGAAGGGGGCAGGGATTACCCCCAGGGACTCACCCTATATTTCGTGTGATTTGTTTTATTGTCCTATCATCATTTCTGAAGACTGCGTGTGTCTATCTCTTACAGTTTACGGGGGCGGATCCAGCTATTTTAAAAAGGGGGAACCCAGGACAAAGGGGAGGTTCCAACTATATGTCCCAATTCATATGCATTGATTGGCCAAAAAAAGGGGGTTCCACCCCCGGAACCCCCCCCCCCTCCCCCCCTGGATCCGCCAATGGTTTTCAAGTTATATTCATTTAAAATTTTAGAAAATAAAGTCCCATTGGGTTCTTTAGTATTCAAAACACCTCCTTTTTTTCTTCCCTCCAAAATACCCCTTAATAGACACCAATGCACAGATAATTTACATTATTTTCCCTTGATTTACATTAGAATACATATAAAGTTTTTAAGATAATACAACTGAAGACGACAGTGGTGGAACCAGAAATTTTCATAAGTGAGGGCCCACTGACTGCCAAAGAGGGGGCCTACACCTGTCATGCTTCAGTGATTGTCTATATAATCAACCATTTTTTTCCCAAAAAGGGGACCCTGAACTCCTGATCAGCCATTTAGACATGTGGTGGATAATAGTGTGCGTGCATTAATTTTCTATACCTTCTTAATCAATATTTTCAAATACTGACGGCAAGTGTTGTAACATATCAATGTCTTATTTGAGACCAACGTGCTATTTACATGTGCGATCGAGAATGCAGGGGAAAGAAACTTGTCAATTATGTTTATTTTTAAGCCAAAATAAAATGAACCGCCGTAAAATTAACCTTGGTAATCCTGACCTCAAATTGATGCAAGAGGCTTTGGAATACGGGCTGACTACTAATACATGTCTTTGTCTCAAAATAACTCGGCATTGTCAAATAACAGTTGAAGTAAGGAACATGTTTCCCCTATGTTCTGTTTTAAGACATGGCGGCCATCTTAGTTGGTTGCCCAGGTCATCGGAGACGTTTTTTTAAAGTTGATAACCCAATGATGATTGTGGCCTAGTTATGTTAAATTTGGCCCAGTAGTTTCAGAGGAGAAGATTTTTGTAAAAGTTGATGGACGACGAGCTCAGGACGATGGACGCAGGACGACGGACGCCAAGTGATGAGAAAAACTCACTTGGTCCTTCGAGCCAGGTGAGCTAAAACATGCTATCGCTGTTTTCATTTTGAGCAAAACTGCAAACCCCTTGTTAGCCAAATTATTGAAATTAAATCAAGCATAACTATAGTGATCACCTTTAAGTCCACGTCACACTGTCCCGATTTTTACGCCGATGCAACACGATTATGGAAATTTTCAAAATCGGGACTAATCGTATCCAGATCGGACTATTCGTAGTGCCATCTTTAACCATCGTAGAACCATCGGCCACTTTTTCTACCCTTCGGGGACAACTTCGGGAAGGGTTCTAAATTTTTTAACATGTTAAAAAATCCTCGAAGTAGTCCGGCGGCTACAAGCATATTTCAGACGAATTGTGCACATCCTGCTACAAGCATGAAATTTGGCACAGACCTTCCTTAACTATTACTCCTTTATTTCAGATAGGGAGGCATTTGAAAAAAATTGTCTCACTTCCGGTAAAATCCAAAATGGCGGACTTCATACTTAAATCAGCCCAATATCAAAGGCTAGTATTTGAAAAGGTGTTATTATCATGCTACAACCATAATATTTGGTACAAATCTTTGTTTTGTACTACTTTTGGATATATTATATTGTTTAGATGTCTGCAAAAATCCTACTTCCGGTAAATTCCAACATGGTGGACATTATACTAAAATAAGCTTATTTTTAGGGAGGGTAATTGAAATGTGTTTAAACGTACTGCTACTATCATTACATTATGCAGGAACCTTTCTTTGGTGCTTCTAATGGATACAATGTACACAAAATCTGTCTTTAAAACCCCTTCTTCTGGTAATATTCAAAATGGAGGACATAGAAAAATCAATTCATTATTTAAATATTCAACTTTTTTTCAAAATGTAAAGAGAATGTTGTTTTTTTTGCTGGTCATTAATATTTTGGCTTTAAGTTATCCTCAAAACCCTTAATTCTATTTTGTTGTAAATGCTTAAATAAAAAGTTGAAACTTCCGGTAAAAAATATGGGGTAAATTTCAAAGATGAGTCCTCAATCCATTTCTTCGATGTAGAATTTTGTATAGATTGATTAAAAAAAAATCAGTATAATACTAAAACATTTTTAAAATTACTACTATTTGGCCAAGATACATGTTTATTCACAGTCCCTACCACATGCACACAAAGCAGTGCACTGGAGACCCGATTTTTCACATTAACAACGACCGAGACATCCTTTCTTACACAATATACAAGATTTTGACAAAATGATGAGGCCTTAGAAAGAGTTTTTTTAAAAGGGATCCTCTTTGTCCCTTCGTCATCCAGTAGCGCCTGGACTGGCTAGCATAAGAGCCAATCCAATGCTCGTCCCCCTAAATACCTTCCCTAGTATATTGCACGTTTTACATGCTGGAAAAGAGTATACCAAGTCGAGGAAATAGCCTCAATTAGTCTTCCCTTTTGTGCAAATAGTTATTTTCTTTCTTCGTTAACCGTGTTAGCCCCATCTGATAAGTTTGTGCGATCTTACGGTAAAACCCCGGTAATTTCAATTGATCAGTCATCATTCTTTATGTTAAAGTCACATCTTCAAATGCAATCAATGTCTCCCACGCAGTCTTTTTTCTTTCCAAGCAAATAGAGAACCGTATCACAACCGGTAAAGGCATTGATCATTATAAGTGTGTGTGATCACTTATTTCCTGGTACATTTGAAAGACCATTGAAAGATAGTAATCCAAAGTGTTTTGCCTTCCCAAACTCAATCCGTAGTTCGTCTACTCCTAATGTCACGGAATAGCAAAACAGTAATGACAGCATCATCAGTAACGACTGTTCGAATCATGACTCGTTTAAGTTCGTGTTTCACTGCATCAGACACATGCACCATGATTCTAGTGTCAGCCTCTTAATGTGAACATGGTGCTAAATTTGAAATACATCACGTGGTGGATAATACTGAAAATCCTGAGCATTTGTTGCTACAACTACCATACTCATCAAAAATTTCATCCACTCAGTTTTAAGGTATTTTATTAAAGTAAGGACATACTAATCAGCATACTCGATAGGAAGCACCTTGAAACTGTAACAATAGTGGATGTAGTCTCGGATGCGTACATAGACAATACTGGTACTTTGAAGAGACAATACTGATAGTTTGAAGGCTGCTACAAGAAGCAAGAGCACATTTTGGGGAAAGAGAATACACAGACGAATCCAGGGTCAAAACAAATTCCTCAAAATTGGCAAAGTGTTCTGAGAGATGACGACAATAAGAAAGACATTTTTAGTTTTCATTCACAGCAGCTTGCTCAATAAAATTTTGAGGAAAAGGTAGCTGTAGCAACAAATCCTCAGGATGTTCAGTGTTATCGACCACTTAATGATGTTTCAAGTTTAGCACCATCGAACAGTCGATACTGATGTCATGGCTGTTTCGCTATTCAGTGACATAGGGGCAAACGAGCTTTGGTTTGCATTTTTGAAGTTGGAAAAGTTTTAGATATATATCTATACATGACCTTTCAAATGCACTAGGCATTGATAGATTATACGTTTGCTGGAAAAGGAACGGCGTTGGAGACATGGATGGCGTTTGAAGATGTGACTTTAACATTTAGAATGAGTACAAAGCAAGAAAACATGCGTTTTTGGGAGAGGAAAGACGTATTGAGGCTATTCCCACGACTCGGTCTAGTCTTTTTCAGCATGTAAAGCGTGCAATATACCGTGGCGGCTATGAATGAGTAACAATCTTGGAATTGGATTCTATGCTAACTAGTCCAGAAGCTTATGAATGGCGAAGGAACAAATATGATCCATGGGAACCCTTTTGAACTCTTGGTGAGGCCTCTTCATCTTATCAGGAGCTTGCAATTGTACATTATGGATGTAAGAAACAATACCAGTCTTTGTAAATGTGGAAAATCAGCTCTCCGATTGTGAATAAACATGTATTTGCGGGCAAACGAGTAAGCTGATTGGGTAGTATGTCCTTACCTCAATAAAATACCTTGAAACTGTAACACGAGAGGATGAATTATCGGATGCGTATGGTAGTTGTAGCAACAAATGTTCAAGATATTCTATCTTATCCACCACGTTATGTATTTCAAGTTTAGCACTATGTTCACATTAAGCGGCAGACACTAGAATTATAGTGCATGTATCTGATGCAGTGAAACACGAACTTAAACGAGTCATGATTCGAACAATCGTTACTGATGATGCTGTCATTACTGTTTCGCTTCTCCGTGACATAAGGGTAGACGAACTATGGATTGTGTTTGGGAGAGCAAAAAACTTTGAATTAATATCTATCAATGACCTTTCAAATGCACTAGGCAATGAGTGATCACCCACACGTTTTGTGATCCATGCCTTTACCAGTTGTGATACAGTTCTATCTTTGCTTAAAAAGAAAAAAAAGACTGCGTGTGAGACATTGATGGCATTTGAAAATGTGACTTTAACATAAAGAATGATGATTGATCAACCTAAATCACTAGGGTTTTACTATAAGATCGCACCACAAATTTAACAGATTAGGTTAACATGGTTAACGAAGCAAGAAAATAACTATTTGCGCAAAAGGAAAGGCTAATTGAGGCTATTCCCTCAACTTGATCTAGTCTTTTCCAACTTGTGAAACGTGCAAAATACTAAGGCAGGTATTTAGGGGAACGAACTTGGAATTGGCTCTTATGCTACACAGTCTAGGGGCTAATGGATGGCGAAGGGACAAAGAGGATCCATTTTAAAAAAAAGACTGCCTTGTGTGCATGAGGTGGTGATCGTGAATGAACATGTCTTTTTGGCAGAATTGTAGTAGCAGTTTTAAAAATGTTTATGTACTTAAGTAATTTTATTTTGTTTTAATCAATCTATCCAAAACTCTACGTCGAAGATATGGATTGAGGACTCATCTTTGAAATTTACGCCAGATTGGTTTTTTTTTACCAGAAGTGATAACTTTGTATTTAAACATTTACAGCAGAATAGAATAAGTGGTTTTGAGGATAACTTAAAGCCAGCACAATAAACAACATTTTCTTTACATTTTGAAAAAAGTTGAATATATAAAAAAAGAAATTGATATTTCTGTGTCCGCCATTTTGGATATTACCGGAAGTAAGGGTTTTAAAGAAATATGTCTTATACATTGTATCCATGAGAAGCACCAAAGAAATGGTTCCTGCACAATGTAATGATAGTAGCAATATGTTTAAACATATTTCAATTACCCTCCCTAAAAAATAAGCTTATTTTAGTACAATGTCCGCCATATTAGATTTTACCGGAAGTAGGGTTTTTCAAGACATCTAATCTATATAATATATCTAAAAGTAGTAAAAAACAAAGGTTTGTACCAAATATTATGATAGTGGCATGATTATAACACCTTTTCACATACTAACCTTCGGTATTGGGCTGATTTAAGTATGAAGTCCGCCATTTTCGACGATACCGGAAGTGCGACATTTTTTTCAAATGCCTCCCTATCTGAAATAAAAGAGTAATAGTTGAGAAAGGTCTATGCCAAATTTCATGCTTGTAGCAGGATATGCACAATTTTTCACAAAGCCGCCGTACTAAAGGTGCGTCCAATGTTGAGGGTTCGTATTGAGTTCGTATCACCATCCTCACCATCGAAATGTCACCGGGAATGCATCTTTGAACATCGTATTGCATATGTGTTTCCATCGTTTCTATCGAGCAGTTTTGACATTACGATGTCTACACGAATGAATCACGAAGCTACCCGAAGGTCTTACGATAGCAACACGACTTCGTGAAGACCTCGTAATCCCGTCGTGTTGCCATCGAATAAAAGTACGAAGGCGACAAGATGGAACTACGACGGCAATAAATCCTGCTAAATGTAAGTTAATTTTCGCGCTAAAATACATTTAAAGTGCCATGCGTGATATGCACTGGTCAGTCTAATACGACAGTTAAGAAAGACGTTCACAAAACATGGAACTCATAAAATATGATTCTATGAGATTCTAACAAGAAAGGCGACAGCGTTGTTTCTATTAATTCAAATGGAACAAGAAGAGCAGCTATTACAGGCTCAGGATTTACTTTTACAAGTAAAATATTATTTTTTGTCAATTTTTCATATCAAGTTACATAATGAAAATCATAAACGCGCCTCGTACACCAACACTGCAGGTACACGTATATAGGGAAACCAACTTTTTCTCCATTATTCTGATCGTCTGAGTTGTTGTCACGCGAATGTTTACTCCATAACCATTTTGTTTTCTATATGTCATATTTTGCCGCATTTGTTGCTTTCCCCACATCATTCCTTTTGTCTATATTATTATGATATTCTCCTGGAAAGAGCTCTTTTTGAATAAATGGGATCAACGAACCCATTACCTTACCTTTAAGATAGATCAGTAAACATCGGCATAATTATGGGTGATTATTCAGACTAGTGCACACATTTTACAGTTCAAACAAGGCAATGCCGAGCCTGGCATCCCTTCGTATGTAACATATTGGGGACAAATATGGACACTTTATTTGTATATGACACATGCAGAAAATGGTAAATTGAACGTAACAAATTTCAGATCATTACAAGTAGGATCAATGTACCACATGTTGTTAAAATCTTTTGAAGCATTATGGTTTTAGAGTGTCCACAAGGGTGATATTGCCTTGTATTACAACTGCCACTGTGACCTTGACCTTTGAACTTTAATGTCAATAGCGCTTAAGATATTCTTAACGAGTAACACCATACCAAGTTTTGAGCATTTTGATTCTAGAGTGTCCATAATAATTTTATCTACACGCAACTTGCATGTAGTAGGCGAGGGGATAATAAAATAAGTTTTATAAGAATTAGACAAAAAGATCGATTTCCCGCCATGCATGGCAGACTTGTACAGAAACGATGTGTTGTCGAAATTCTGTTCGTATCATAAAAAAGTTCAAAACAGGTAGAACGCATTTTAAGATCGTTTGTATACTTGTATTATGTACATACATGTATTTTACCTTTATTTATCTTGTTTGTTTTCGCGCCATCATCGTAATCCATCGTGTAGCCTTCGTGATTCATCGTCTAGGCTTCGGCTGAGATATAAAGCTTAAATACCCGTCTTCGTTTAACCTTCGTATGTCCATCTTTTGCTATCGTATGTAATTTCGGCACCATCGTATAGACTTAGTTTTTCGTAATTTTGGACTATTTCGTGGCAAAGGCGGGTCCAAGTAGGACCTTTTGTATGAAAATTTGGTTGATTATATAGATAATGACTGAAGCTTTTGTTTTGCTCAGTCAGCGGCCTGTCCCTAATAAGAACTATAAAAAATGAAGATTTGGTATGATTGTCAATGTGACAACTTTTACATACCAACAACATAAAGACACTAAGTACAGATCTGAGAGTACTCGCAGTTACTGAAAACCATTTCAAAGCCGTTGGTATATTTCGGCCCTTTTATTTATGTTATTGTGTTATGAAACCCTTAATGAATAACTTGAGTTAAAGATCGCTCTTTCCTACGTACAACCGTTTACATTATTTCATAAATTCCTAACTAAGAAAATATTCAGTTGACGATCGCACTTTTCTACCTTCCGTGAAAGTTTAATTTTTTTCAAAGTCTTTCACGTGCACAATAATGCAGTGACCATGCAATTACTACTCAGAAAGAGTATTTGCAAATAAAGAGCGAACTTTCGTTGTCTACAGTATTATAAACAGAACTTCACAAGAACGATTATGATGTGTATTGAAGTTAAAAGTTGAAAGAGGTGGAATACCAAAAATAAGTATAACATTTCCATTCTGTCATAAACTCCTTACTAAAAAAAATTGAGATGACGATCGCACTTTTCTACCTACATTTAAATGTAAAGTCATTTTCCATTTTCACTTGCGAACAAAAAAAATACAGTGACACTTTACAAAATGATCTTCATGCTGTTATTGTGTCAGGAACCCCTTACTGACAAACTTTAAGTTATATATCGTTCTTACCTACCTAAACCGTTTCAATTTTATGAAAATTTCTAAAATAATAAAATATTAAGTTGACGATCGCACTTTCCTACCCTCACACGTTTAGTTTTTCAAAGTCTTTTAGTTGCACATTTATAAAGCACAGTTATCGTGCATGCTATAACTGTGTACTAGTGTGCGTCTCAGAAAGAGGTGCTATTAGTATAAGAAGATACCAAAACGAACTATTGCAGTTCACATTTTAAGAAGAAATTAAAAAGCCAGAATAGGACAATAGAAAGAATCAATCACTATTAAGGATGGCGTTTTTCTATCTCTTAACATGTGACCGTGATGCACCAAGGAGTTGGATGACAAATGCGGATAGCAAACATTATCTGAATATTTTATTTTGTCAAATGTCCATTGCTAAAATAAATTTAAGTTGTTAAAATTAAAAGGTAATTTTTCTTTTGCCGAAAAAAAGTTACTCATAACGAATTGTTCTTTCTGATTAAAACACAAAAAGAGGTTTAAATAAAAGAAAAACATACAAACAAACTATCACTGTGTTCATTATTAACAGAACTCTAAAACAGAGATTGAAACAGATAAACCAAATAAAGCATAAACCAATGATCGCCCATCACTTTTAAAAATTATAGGATAGTTTTATAGATTTGATTTAATGATAACCGCTATAAAATTGCAGATACGAAAACACGATTTATATTTTGTTATTCTATCATAAATTCCCATACGAATGACATTCCTTTTGACGAACACTACACATTGTGACACAGAGTGAGACAAAGGTTGAAATAATACAAAGAAACATGAAAATATACAACTATCGCTGTCTACATTATTATAAGCAGAACGTCACAAGAAAGATAATGATGTGTATTAAAGTTAAAAGTTGGAAAAGGCGGAATTTCAAAATAATCATAATGTTATCATCCTGTCATAAACTCCTTACTAGGAAACATTTAAGTTGTTGATCGCTCTTTTCTACCTACAAACACTTACATGTAAAGTAATATTCACTTGCAAAAAAAAAAATCAATTACACTAAGGGTCTTTCTTTTTCAATTATGACATAGAAAAAAGATCATTAGCAAAAACAAGAAAAACATATCGCTGTCTTTGTTATTAGAACAACTTCATAACGAACATTTAGCCGCAAACATAGATAAAACACGATAGCCCTTTCCTATCATTAAAAATATGATAGTGATGTGCATCAAAGAAAACAAAGCTGCAAAAATGATCTTTTTGATGTTATTGTGTTACAAACCTTTTACTGACGAAATATAAGCCTAAGATAGCTCTTTCCTACCTACAACCGTTAAAATTATGTCACAAACTTCATATATAGAAAATTGAAGTTGACTATCGCTCTTTCCCACCTTCGCGCACTTAGTTTTAGGGTCATTTTCACTTGAAAAAAAAATAACGCTTTCTTTTTACAATTATGAAACAGAAAAATAAAAGTTGACAAAAAAAAAACAACAAGAGGCTCTCAAGAGCCTGAATCTTTCACCTGTAATTCTTTCATCAATGATTATTTTTGTTTTTAACGAACATTAATCAATGGCTTGAAATTTCCTTTGAAATGATCTTTGTATCTGTCATATTTTCTTCAAAATCAAGGAAATGCACTTTATCCCTATGTTCCATTTTAGCCATAGTTGCTTTGTTTCTTGACATACAAAGAAATAAAATATAAAATTTATACTAGAAACTCTGAAACTCATTCGGCCCAAGTTTGGCTGAAATTGATTCAGCAGTTTCAAAGTAGCAGATTTTTTAAAGTAAGCTAACTAAATGAACAAATTGTGAATTTTTTCAAAAGGGCAATAACTCCTTTAGGGGAAAATTGACAATTTTGGTCATTGAACTTATTTGTAGATCTTACTTTGTTGAACATTTTTGCGGTTTACAGTTTATCTTTATCATTAATAATATTCAAAATAATAACCAAAATCTGCAAAATTTCCTTACAATTACCAATTTAGTGACAACAATCTAACAATGGGTTGTTAGATTCATTTGAAAATTTCAGGGGTGACAGAACTTGGCCTATTAAACATTTTTACCTCAATCGGATTAGCTCTAAATGCTTTGGTTTTTTAGATATAATCCAAAAATTGCATTTTACCACTACGTTCTATTTCTAGCCATGGCGGCCATGGTTTTACGAAACAGAAAATAAAACACAGACTGTATTCTAGATAGTACTATACCCTTAGGATCATTCAGCTAAAGTTTGGTTGGAATTGGTTCAGTAGTTTCAGTAGTTTCAGAGGAGAAGATGTTTGAAATAGTTTACACCAGACGGACGACGACGACAGACGGAGACGACGGACCAATCTCCGGCGCAGAGTTCATATCCGTTCCATACATGCTTTGCAATACTGCACTTAATATGACGGTGAGATGCCTCAAGAAAAAAAAGCTGAAAAGGTGGAATGCAAAAACGATCAATGCTCTTCAACTTCGTACTTTATTTGGCCTTTTTAACTTTTTTGAATTAGAGCGTCACTGATGAGTCTTTTGTAGACGAAACGCGCGTCTGTCGTATATACTAAATTTAGTCCTGGTATCTATGATGAGTTTATTTGATGTTATTAAGAAATGAACCCCCTACTGACAAACTTACAGTTAAAGATCACACTTTCCTACCTACATCTTTTTAAATTCTGTCATAATTTTTTTTTTAAATATTCAAGTTGCCGATCGCTCTTTTTATACCATCTAGACTGAATTAATAATTCAGCTTCCGGTGGCCTAGTGCTAGTTCTAAAAAAGATCAGATTGATATGTATGTATATATATATATATATATATATATATATATATATATATATATATATATATATATATATATATATATATATATATATATATATCATTCCTAAATACTGAAAAAAATGTTCAGTTGACGATCGCCTTTTCCTACCTTTCCTACCTATGTGCATTTAAATTCTAATCGTTGTGTTCATACAAGATCAGTAACTTTATATTGCCCTGCAATTCTGAAACAAAAAGAGGACTGGTATAATTCAACTATAATCAAAACAAGGGAAAAATATACTGCTGTACAATCTAACTATCAGTCAAAATGTAACCATTGGAAAGTATATACACAGTGTACGGTTTTCTAATATTTTGGTAATTCGGGAGACTGTACATGTCAAGCGGGGCTCCGACATTCGAAAAATAACTAGTTGCGTGATTAAAACTTTGATGAACTAGTAAAGTAGTATAGTATGAGTAGTATAGTTGGCTAACGATTGTAGAGGAAAGCTCCCAAGTGAGTGTACAGTAAATTCGCAAGCGATTGTACATTCAACAAAAATATTCGACATGGATAAAATTAATGTATTTGGTTTTCTACTGCGATAATGGTTTTGAAACTTCCAGACAGGTAAGACTATATACCAGATATGGTACACGTGAACATTCTGGTAGCAACGATTGTTTTCTCGATGTTTATTTGACAATTTTAATCGCTGTTTTGTGGCAGTTTCGATCGTTTTACTCGGAGCTCCTCCATTCTAAGGAAAACGTTTGGATGGATATTTCTTTTTTACCATTTGATTGAATTTACATGTTGAATGTTTAGCTACCGAAACTTGAAGCAGAAACGGTAAACAGTAACATAAGAGTTCATCAAAGTTTTCATCAAGCAACTAGTTATATTTCATATGTCGGAGCCCCGCTAGACAGTCTCCCAAATAACCAAACTATTAGAAAACCGTACAGTTCCGTTCCTACACTGTGATATACAGTTGATACATTTACAGATCGGACTACTGTTCTAGATTTTATATCTAAATGAGTTGACCTTAATGAGACGTGGGTGCTATTGGCAGAGCCCGGAACTGTATCAATGGAGCCTTGGGCGACAATATATTGGTTATGTTTTAAGAATGATAAGAGCAAAAATTAACTATGTTTGTATATTATTCTGTTTAAAGAATTCACAAGTGTTTTGTCTTGTCTTGTGCTTTGATTTTTATACGAATTTGCGTTTTCATCCGAAAAAAAACTTTTTTCCTAAAGTATTAATAAAAAAAATATTTTTGGTTTAGTTTTTTTACCAATTTTTGTTACAAAAATAAAATTTCAATTTTCAGAGAAAGTCATAATAGAATTAGGTCTATTTTCATTTCTTACACTTCTTGTCTGGATTAAGATTACTGAACTCTTAAAAATAAGAAGTTTGTTGGTCTAGTAAGTTATCTCCAAATGAAACATTGTTAAACTTTGTTAATTCTCCAAACAACGTAAATTGTTATTGGAGTGCCGTGTTTCTGTAGATATAAACGAACAATGACATTTCCACATCTGGTTTACAAATTTAATTTGATATTTGCATGCTACAAATAAAGTCTATAATATATTACAGAATGAGATTTAGAACGATTTTTATTAAAATAAAGACCTTACCACTGCCCTTTTGTTAAATGATAGAGTAGTTAATTGTAGTAGTTGACAGGTAAATTTTAAACTTTAGTGCAAAATCTGTCATGACATAATCAAGATTGTAATCCGACTAGACAAAATCGGATGAGTTTTCCCGAATGTTACGAGACGCATCTAACTATCTGGGGTGCTTGTCCAACCTCTTCGATCCGTAAGAATATGTAACGAACGTTTACAACAGCGTTCATGCAATAATAGGATATTCCAGATCATTGTGGAATCCGACTTTTTTACTTTTCGTGTTTTAACGATGTCTGATTTCAAACGGGAGCAATAATCGGCACTGTGTGAACGCCGCATAAACGTTTCAATTTTCAGTTACGATACACAGGATCTTAATCAGACTTGGGATAAATTCGAATCCGGAATTATCCTGTCATGGACAACAGTAAAAATCGTGAATGTGTAACCCTGGCTTAAATCGGCTCTATTTTAATGTCTCCGCGACAAATTGTCAGCGGGGCATATTTTTTTTTATATCCCTGTCTTTCCGTCTGTAAATCTAATTTACAATAACAGTGGTATATATATTAAATGCTACCCCTCTATCAGCATATATGCTATATCCTAGTAAGTAAAGTTAAGTTTCTGCTTTAACATGTTTAATGCAAATATTTTTAACATTTCTGAAATAGGTTTTCTAAGCAAAAGCAAATTCAGGATAAGAAAAAGAATAAGAATAAGAATATTTTATTATTCCAATCAAGGGCAATTGATGGGCAGCATGACATGTACACATAGAACAATACATCATGATTTGTAACAGACAAACATCTTTATATGATAAAATGAAACATAAAAAAAAAGTTCAGACAGGTGTTATTATCTTCATTCTATAAAAATCAAATACAGTTAGTTCCAGGCAGGATCAGAACCATAAAATCATTACGATTATCATTGTTATTACATACATTAATTAACATTTCGTCTAACATCTAGACATGTAATAATATAGTTCCCTAAATATTTAAGTACAGACAAATTTTCATTAGTAAATAACCAAACAAATTTTGCCTCATTTGAAAGATGTATAAAATTAGGACAATAACAGTTTATCTCCTTGAAAAATATCTCCCTATCATTTTTGTATGCTGGACAACTAGTTATAAAATGTTGTTCATCTTCAACCAGATTTATGATTAGGATATGATTTAGATGTTTAAATTATTTTTGACGAACACTTCTTTAAAACACATTTTCTAATATACATATGGAAATGGGGAATATGTCAAAGAGTCAACAACCCGACCAAAGAGCAGACAATAGCCGAAAGCCACTAATGCGTCTTCAACGCAGCGAGAAAATCCCACACCTGGAAGTGGTCCTCAGCTGGCCCCTACATAATTTAGTGTGCTAGTTAATTATATATATAAAAAAAATCAATACTCCTTCAGTCTGTCCCTGCTCACCAAGTGAATGATAGTTAGAATTCTAGCAGAATAAGTTTATTGTTAAAGTTTATAAATCTCAATTACACGTAAAACCGTAACAGTTTGTCGTCAACAGCACATTTGTATATTTACAAAATTAATCTAAGTACATATGTTAGCAACATTTATGGTGAAATACAACCTTGCAATATCTTTTCTACATTACATCCTATACATTTGACTGACAAAGTTCCTTTTTTTTCTTAACCATATAATGCTACTGTGAACCTCCTATATTTATTTTTTTTTCTACATCAATTTTGGAGAATATAGCAAATCACGAACTTTGTGAGGAGTAGGTGGTATCATTTTATTGTGAGAGCTATGCGATCTATACTTCTATTTATGTACGAGTATACGGTCCGGACCGTACGCGTACGGTCTAAATACTCATATGGTCTGGAACATATCTACATTTACGAAAGGAATTATAATGTTTTAGTTCCGTTTCTTCCTCTTTTTTATCTTTTTTTTTCATTCAAGCTTTCCATGCAGGTAGTGTTTGTTTGTTTTTTTTTTACATTTTCTTGTTTTGTCTTTCAAATTTTAGCATATGAATAAATTATTACTTTTTACTGTATTTTTCATTTGTAGATTATATGTCAAAAATGGTTGCTGATGAATAGTTTACATTTTTTGGATTATTATCATTTTATTTAAAGACACAAAGATGACCAAGACAATAAGATAAAAAATAAATCAGTCATCATGGCAGAAATCCTTATAATTGATCCCTTGTATGAGTAATTTTCTTTCTGTAGAACCTCTAGTCTTATTGTCATTCTGAATTCTGCCCAACATTGTAATTATATAGAATGTATACATATAATTTGAATTTTGAATCAGTGTGGCTGTATCATATCTCTACCGTTGTTTCGGGTTGCCTTTTCTGATCTGAACAGCAATAGTGTATGTTTCTATAAGGGCAACTATAATGATCAGCTTATATGGTTATGTGAAGTATTTGGAATTTGCTTTTATGCATTAAAACAAAGGGACAATCAAACTCATAACCAGAAGACAAACTGACATTGCACACACGTCATAGCAAAAAATCAAACAATAAAAAAAGACTAGCGCCAGTCTTCAAAGCACTACACAGAAAGCTAAGGATCAACAAATACCTAACAAATACTGGAAGAGGCCTAAGATGCCCAGCAAGGGTGAGCAGATCCTGCTCCACATGTGACAATAGTCTTGATGGTCATGTATAATTCAGCTGACAAGTCTCGTGCATTCGAAGTGATGTCATATTTGAGGAAGGTTACAGAGGATTGTGGTAACAACACTTGGAAAATATCCGTGTCTCAGATATTCCCTAATGGTAAACCAACTCGTGATGGGTCTGTAAATAAGTCAAGGGGGGACTGCAACTTTATCTGGTTGATACCCTAGGTTTTATGAGCTTCTTTGTAAGCAGCAACCCTCTACCACATAAATCATGTAAACTTTATAACATGACATCAACTTGGATATTTACTTCATATAAAGGAACTTCATCCATAGAAAATGAAATGTTCACAATAAGGAAGCTGAAACTAGAATTGTGAGTCTTCTCACAATAGCATTCCCCAATCCCGCACTACTTTATGCACATCCTCATGTCTTGTACTATAACTGTACATCTTTCCACACCAGTCCATCCGTTACGGAGGAGTTGCGCATACCAGACAAATTGACAGACATGCAGACCTAATGACAGATGGACGCGGACGGACGAATGGATGGACATGGTGATTCGTATATACACCTAAAGCTTTGCTTGCGGGAGGTATACTCACGATCCCTTTGTATTGTTCACAAGAGACCATATATAGCTTTAGGTTAAATACGGTTTGTAAACAATTATATCTGTGTTAACCTTGACCTTAATTTAATGTACGACGAATCCAGAGTCACATATTTGAAATGTTTAAACTTAGATGATTGGCCAAATTATTTTTATTTCAAAATTAGTCAGTTATATTTTTTGTTAATGTCGCTCAACTCTGGTGATCTATTAGTAACGTGCATGCTTTGCACGTATACGTAGGAGGTACTAGGGTCGTTCTCGGTCGGATATTGGTATTTGCAACCTGATCCCAAGCACGCACTCAATGGGGGCGACCGGGTAGAAAATTCTTTTTCATTCTTGTATACTATCAGATTATTACGTTTCCCAGATAAATTATGGAATAACCTATGTACATACATGGTTTCATGAGAAATAAACTATCTAATAAACTATCTATCAGCCGAGTGATCTATGTCAGTCCTCGAGTCTTTGGCTCGTGGGCTTACATTGACCGAAGATTAATAATACATCTGGGGCCGTGTCAACGAAACTGTCATATAACTAGGACGTGTCTAAGGATGGTCTCAGAACAATACATTATATATATTTAACTATAGAAACCACTAAAGAAATAACCAGCAAAGCCCCTGGATGACTGCGGGTAGGCAGAATAACCAGTGGCAGATCACGAGGGCCATAGAGGGTGTACGCACCCCTTACTTGCACTTTTCTTTTTATTAGGACTATAATACAATTAATCCCACTAGATATCGTTGTTAACCTTGTCATTTTCCGTATATCTAATTTTTATGGGACAATTCGTTATATATAAATAATTTGTTCGTTTCTATTTACGTGTAATATATTATTGATTAATATTTCAACGTCACATGATTTGGCAAATTGCCACCGTGGACGTTGACCAACGTCACTCGGTCATTATTACAGTAAATAAACTCATCATAGATACCAGGACTAAATTTTGTATATACGCCAGACGCGCGTTTCGTCTACAAAAGACTCATCAGTGACGCTCGAATACATTGCTTAGGTTTAAAATGACAGATATGATGCCTTCAAAGCGACAAAGGATGGAGCAAGGACGTATTGACCCCTATTTCACAATTCCACCCAACAGAAGGTAATACTCTATAACAAAATGTTCCACTGCTTTAGTATTAACATACAAAAGATGTTTAACCCCACACGCCCCAGTCCATTTGTACCTGAGTGATTGATAATGATCCCCAGTCAGTAATTCCTATTTAATTAAAAGTCAATAGTACGGACCATTTGATTTTCGCAGGGGGAAGGAGAGGGGGAGGTTGATTTTGAACCTGATTTTTTCTAAAACAACTATGATTGTACCTGGGTTGAAAACAATAATTTAGTCCACTTTTTTTTTCTATAAGACAAAATTAATTTCCAACAAATTCATTATTTTTATTTTTATTCGTACTATTTTTATAGGAAAAAACAGCGCATTTTTTTTTCGCATGTAAATCCAAGGCAACCCCCAAAAAATCAAATGGTCCGTACCTTAACTTTTGTTGGTATTTGAATTACTTTTCTTCTGTTCCTTAATGTTTTTAACAGGATAGGGCTGTGACCGGAATGGCTGTTCCGCCGAAATGATATACTAGGTCCTTTTTCAAGGACCGACTGCAACTTGCCTGCTGGGAATCCCCTTTTCTCAACCGTCATTCACAACTTTATTGTCATTTCAGAGTATTGTATGAACCTGCGTGACCTCAGAATGTGTATTGCAGTCGCCTTCCAATGACGTATTGTTTGACCTTATGCGAATTAACGATTACTTTTATACGTTCTGTTTGTTTTCAAACATTGCTTTAGAGCAATAAGAAGTACCCCAATTTTCTGATAACATACACACATGAACAGCAGATGACAATTGTCGATTTCAAAACTTGAATGTGTAACAAAATCAACCATGTCAATTTTATCATGCATGTTTAGTTAATGTCAAGTCTGAAGCGTAGGACAACTCGGTACACTTCTGTTTCACATTGGACAATGTTTTGTTATTTGTTTTTACTGATGAAATAAGTTGTTATGTTAATAGTTATCAAAAGTACCAGGATTATAATTTAGTACGCCAGACGCACGTTTCGTCTATGAAAAACTCATCAGTGACGCTCATATCAAAATATTTATAAAGCCAAACAAGTACAAAAATGTACAAAGTTGAAGAGCATTGAGGATTTAAAATTCCAAAAAGCTGTGCCAAATACGGCTAAGGTAATCTATGCCTGGGGGTCCGTGTAACACTTATCAATTCAAAGTTTTAAAAAGTTTTGAAATTTTAGATTTTTGGAAATTTTATCAAAGTTTTAAAATATCAAAATTTCAAATTGTTTAAAAGTTTTGAAATTTTGAAATTTTAACCAAATAATTAAATCATTAAAATTCTAAATATCGTTTTTAAATTTGATAGTTTAGAAATTTGATCAAACTTTAAAAATACTAAACCTAACGTGCCATTTTGATTATTTCGCTTTTTGAATGTTTGATTTTTTAAACTTTTGATTGAAATATTAAAAATAGAAAAGGGGCAAAAAGAGGGGTACCTGTAAACTGCGAAACGAAACGAAACAGAATGAAATGAAAACATGCTGATACATAAACGTTAATGTATAAAATAAAACCACAGGTACGGACAGTTCTATGAGGTGAACAATCGGATGACAAAATAAATATTTCTAAAAAGAAGAGAATTCATTTTGAAACAAGACACACGGCTCTGATAATGACCATTTTACATGATGTTTTACCCAGCACCCATATTTTAGGAGTAACAGTAAAACTGACCAACTCGCAGTATGTGAAAAAGTATGGTTAGGTTGAGTATATATGTGTTTTCTGCTGGACTTTAAGCAATAAAATGGTTCAATACACGTTGTATTATCTCATTTGATTTCAACTGTTTTTGTTTTGCTCTACGATTTCTTACTTTCTGCAATCATGTCGGTAGATGAATAAATCTTTAACGATCATCTTTAACGTTTTAATCAACACCAATTTCCTTTCTTTATTAATTGTTGGCCTTAGATATTCAGCTTTGAGCGTTCCTGATCCAGAAAAGAGCTTCGGTCGTAACTTTTAACATTTTGTTTTCATTTTTTTATCGTTTGCATGACGATCGTATATTGCCTTGTATCAATGATTTCAATTCTAAGTATTGGTACGGTAGGAAATCTGAATTCATGGTGTCCCAATGAACGTTGTGCTAGTCTGGGATGTGGGAGGTTTTTGATATCTGTTTACGCCGAAATTAAGAGTAAAATCAATTATTGGTAGCCTGGAGTCAGGAAATTTTTATATGGTATCTACATAAACTCTTCATAGATAGTTACTCGGGCGTAAATTTGGTATTTGCGCCTGACGCGCGTTTCGTCTACAAAAGACTAATCAAAGACGCTCGAATCAAATTAAGTTTAAAAAAAGCCAAATAAAGTCAAATTAAATTAAAAAGGCCCCCCCCCAAAAAAAAAATGAAACAATAACATCCAACTTATCGTTCTGGTTTTGTAAAAGCTGAACACATTCATCATATTTATTATAAACGTATACCATAAACATTATTTCCGGCCTTCATATCGTCGCTGGGCTTCTAAAATGTCGTATATGACTTTTTTGGCTAAAAATACTTTTTGACACCAATGGTCTGGACGGGAGGAAATCTTTGGTATCACAAAATAGCATACAGTTAGACCAATCAAAATGTGTGAAATAAGACATATTACAAAATTGCCAATGTCAGTTGTTTGTAAAGTTTGCTTCCAAAATGTTGTATGAAAACTTGAAAATCGTTGTAGAATGGCTTTGGGAAAAAAATAATTGTACATTTCTTTATTTCTGTGAAAATATTTTAAGTTCTTGGATAATCCAGAAATGTCAACGTTTTTTATTTCAATGCTGTTTACAAAAATGTTCAAGTTCACATACGACATTTTGGAAGCATGCATTTTGCCAAAATTTTCAAAGCCTGCTTGTGAGAAATTTTTTTCTTGAAAAATTTGTAATTTACAACATTTTAGGAGCCCAGCGACGATATTTAAAAATGTATGTAAAAGTTGCCGCTGTACATTATGCCCCTATCTATCCATTTGTAGGCGTCGGCATTTTGAAAATTAAAAAATTATTTTGAATAGTTTATATCAGCGATAAATGGTGATCTTATTTGGGAATCTGATGTATAAATATTGTCACTAAGGTTCCCGTTTGAATGGTTTAAACTAGTAAATATTGGGGCCCTTTATAGCTTGCTGTTCGGTGTGAGCCAACGCTCCGTGTTGAAGGCCTTACCTTAACCTATAATGGTTTACTTAAATAAATTGTTATTTGGATGTCGAGTGTCTCATTGGCACTCATACCACACCTTCCTATATCTATTAAACATATCAAAATCCATCTATAAGGGCTACTTTGCCCGAGCGAGCTGAATCCTAAGTTTCTTTGAAATTTGTTTGTAAAGAACATATTTTGAATTATCGATTTTTGGTTGTCAGTGACAAATGTTTCATGAACGATAGCAATAAATACAACAGGGAGGATTTGTGTTCGTTATTTATTTGATGAAGACATTATCTTTCAATTAGTTTAATTGCGGTCTGGAGCTGGCTTTATATATATATATGGTAGTCCTTTGTTAATTTATTATCATTGTCATTTTGATTAGTTTCTTTTGTTTCCTATTCTGACATAGGACTTGGATTTCTTTTAAAGTGTGTTTAACTGTGTGAATGTTAGTTCATTCTACATTTATTTAGAGGTAGAGGGGGAAACGAAACATGTTTAACCCTGTCACATTTGTGGACCTGCATCTGTCCCAATTCAGGAGCCTCTGGCCTTTTTGATGCCGGTTTAAATAGGTTTGAATATTTTTTTTTTAATAGATGCACAATCTTATAATTTCAATACTGTTATCCCATGTGATATTTAAAATGTTAAAAAAAAAACGACTTCTTATAATTTTAATTTTTTATTCAAAAATGATTTGATATATTTCGTGCTATTTATTCCTAACGTACTAAGAATTATTATAATCAGTGCCGTGTTTATATGTTTCCCTCTTTTCGCCCCTTTTCTATTTTTGATATTTTAATCAAAAATTTAAGATATCAAACTTTCAAAAAGTGAAATAATCAAAATTGCACGTTCATTTCAGTATTTTAAAAGTTTGATCAAATTTCTAAACTATCAAGTTTAAAAACAATATTTATAATTTTAATATTTTAATTATTTGGTTAAAATTTCTAAATTTCAAAACTTTTGCACAATTTTGAATTTTGATATTTTAAAACTTTGATCAAAATTCCAAAAATCTAAAATTGCAAAACTTTTTAAAATTTTGAATTGATAAGTGTTACACGGACCCCTGGGATAGGAAAATCCTTAGTTTTTCGAAAAATTCAAAGTAAAATAGATAATTATTCACCTTGAGCGATGTATTATTGTTGACCATTCCAGATTCTTTTTTTGCGAACCCGTCTTCAGCTGAATATGTGATTTAATATTAATACGCGGGCCTCAGGGGATTTCAAATCGAAAATAAATGCAAAAAAAATGTGAGTTTTTGTGTCATTCAAAACACAAACAATATACAGAATTAATTGCAGGTTAAAGCCAATAACTGTTCAGTGTCTTTAAATATCAGCTGTATTTGTACTCGGCTTGAAACAGGAGCAATAGCTCGCTTAAGCTCGCATTACACCAGTTTCTTAGCCTCGTACAAATACAGATGATATTTAAAGACACTAACAGTTGTTGTCTATTTAACTACACTTTTACACTTTATGTTCACGTAATGAACCGTTAAATATGTGCTAATTTATGTTTTAGCCAATAAAGGGTTAATAATGTTTTCGCTTTGCTCCGCTCGCCGAAAGATTCTATTCTACGCCTCCTTTCCAAAGTCCTGGATATACCGTTTCTTGAATCCGAGAAAATATGATATGTCATAGAATGTAAATCAAAGCTGTCCTAAGATACGTAGTCATACCTGTGTAAAATGCTCTTATGGCTGTCATAACTAAGAGACATATTTCCTTTGATTAAGATAGACAAAAATAAATAAACAAATGATAATAAGGATGAGCATAATTATTATTACCATTCTTCTTATTTACGACTCTGCGTTCATGTATTTTCAAACCGGAATGGTTATCTGATCGTAAATATTTAACGACTCGTACATCGAGTACCTACATTTGTACTGAACGAAATGCCGCGCAAAAAAAAAAACGTTGATAAAGTACTCAATTAGGAAAGATATAATATGACTGTATAGTTATTATATACAAAATCATGGGCAAGAAAAATAGTCTAAGATTTACGTAGCAGGAGATTCAAATTTTAATTGACGAAGTGGAAAAGAACAAATCTTTACTATTTAGCCGACTGAGCAACACAACTATTATTTCTATTATAATTAACATGCAAATATACATCGAAAGTAATTTACATTTTAGTTGATAATCATAAGGCCATCACCAGTCATATCACGAGAACTCTTCAATTCTCAATTTAAGGTTTACGAAAAAAGTTATGACATATCGTAACTTTGGACAGTTTTGAAAACATATATTACGACTATGGCATGTCCTACAACTATCATAAGACATGGCTCAGTCATAAGATATTTTCGAAAACCAAGCCCCTTGTCAATAAGGTTGTTAAAAGACCTGGTTATTATTAAAGCGAGTACTATAAAACATGATAAATATATATTATCGACTTTGTGCACTTGCAAGTATAGTATTACATTTCCAGTGCGAAATAATAATCTCAAAGAGTACAAGATATTATACTTGAAGTAAAGAATGTCAAAATACATATATCGCACATCTAATGACTTGTCAAAACCTGCCGGGATTTAGGTATAGGAAGATGTGGTATGAGTGCCAATGAGACAACACTCCATCCAAATAACAATTTTTAAAAGTAAACCATTATAGGTTAAGGTACAGCTTTCAACACGGAGACTTGGCTCACGCCGAACAACAAGCTATAAAGGGCCCCACAGTTACAAGTGTTAAACCATTCAAACCAGAAAACCAACGGTCTAATCTATATAAAAAAAATTAGAAACGAGAAACACGTATAAATTACATCAACAAACGACAACTACTGTACATCAGATTCATGACTTAGGACAGGTGCAAACATTTGCAGCGGGATTAAACGTTTTAATGGTACCAAACCTTCTCCCTTTTACTGAGACAATAGTATAACATCACAACATAGAAAAACACACGATAAAATATCAATTGGAAGGCTTAAGTCAATCAAAAAACGTAAATTAACACACTATGAACGAATAAATTTGAGATGCGATACCTGAATGCATATGCATAGTACATTGTATAGATCAGCAACACTGCAATAGACATATTTTGTCGAAAATTGCATCTGGTGCAATAAAGGAGTAGGTTCAGTAAGACCTCTTTTTGGCCCCAAAATATAGCAGTTTTACAAAATTGGGAAAATGTAATCGTTAAGCTATTTGTTGGAAAGAAGAATGATTCTGCTACATAAATATGGGCTGATTTTGACAATACAATGCATATATACCCAGTATTATCATCATTAAGTCATGCTAATTTACTGAAATCTTCACAATTTTAGCATTTTAGTTAAATTTTAGACGGTTTCCGTCTGAAATGAAAGTGGCCGCATTCGTGTTCATTCATAATATTGAAATGTAAGTTGTATTTGATGATAATACATGATATATATAAAGGTTGAGGATGAACACGGATGCGGCCACTTTCGTTTTTGACAAAAACCATCTGAAAAATTACGATTTTTGGCATATTTAATAGATTTTTCATATTTAAGCTTGCATAGGAGCGTTTTTAATGACTTAATCAGTTAAAATCTGTCACATAAACTAATGGAATCAATTGAAATAGTCACTTAAATGATTAAAAAGTGTCTAAAATATTTCGTTAGGTGAACTTGAAAATTGAGGCCAAAATCGGCCCTTACCGGACCTACTCCTTTGTATCCATAGTCATGGTACTAGCATCTGTTCATGTTTGAATATTAATAGCATGTAATCTTTATTGTTTGTGGTTTGTACTTGGTTGAAGGTCAAATAGTGACAGCCCATTGCTTCTACGGATGTGTTTAACTACATTGACTACTCATGAGAGTTCTGTGAGTTGTCAATTTGACTATCATATCACATTTCCTATATCTTTCTATCAGATTTCGTCCATTTTTGTACACAATATTTGCCACTGAACGTTAGACCCCCATTTGTCACTGTCAGTACTGTGGTGTCTTTTTCACGTTTTTACATGCCGTCTCATATATATAATCATGGTGGAACTTTCTAGAGCATGAATTTTTTTATGCGTTTTGTATTTCAAAATTAAAGAGTATATACATATGGAAAAAGTAATGCAACGCCGTATTTTTTTTTAACCTTAGAAAACTAGCCTCCTTTTTTTGACATGATATGATAAATTATTGGTATATTGATATTTAAACATTTTACTGTAATCGAACATTACGATGTCAGACATTAAAAAAACATAATTTTAAAATGATTGTTCACATCATGTATGGTTGATCTTATACGAAAAGGGATCAATACTTGGTGCAGCTTCTATTCGACAAATTTGTTGCTGAGGTAACCTCAACCATTCCTGATGAAGGACATTGTTTATTTCATGCAATGTTTGAACTGGGGTGTCTTTGTGCACTTTGCGCCCAATAATGTCTCATATATGCTCGATATGATTCAAATTCGGGCCTCGATCAGGCCAAGGAAGATAAACCGACTTTCATTGGACCGATGGATCTTCCTCCAAGATACTAATTTACAACGTTGGGGAGCTCTGCACGGTTGGATACAGGCCACTCTTTGTTCGCAAACAAAGGTCTCAGAAATGGGCTTTTCGCACGATAACCAGTAATTATGATTCGATTTCGAACAGTTCTTGTTATAGTCTCCTGTATGTCAACCACTCTCTCTTTTTTAGGGGGGGGGGGGGAGGGGGGATTGTACTGTTTGCAAATGGTTCCTTCTGACCAACCTTCATAAGGTTTGGTTTTCCCTATTTGTTGTTATATGGGGGTATTTCTGATCTATGTAGGTCTTTTAAGCCTCGGTCACTCCTTAACGGATAGCTTGAACGGATGCCTAAACGGATAACTTTTTTTCAATCTGTTCATGTCCGTTAGACGTCCGTTCTTATCCGTTAGACGTCCGTTCTTATCCGTTAGACGTCCGTCCATATCTGTAACATGCCCTTTAGCGTACGTTTTATCCGTCGACGACTGTTCTGTCCGGTGGAAAATTTTTTAGCATTTTCAAAACTTTGAACGGACGTCCAACGGATGAAATGTCCGTTGAACGTCCGGTAGGCGTCCGTTTTGTACGATACCTGTCCGTTTCGTTTCCGTTTTGTATCCGTTACGTGTCCGTTATACATCTGTTGGAGGTCTGGCAGATAAATTCACTAACGGACTTCTAACGGACGTCTAACGGATAAAACGGATGTTGAACGAATCTAACGGACGTGTAACGGATAAAACGGATGATGAACGCATCTGAACTGGATAAATGCCAATTGAAAATGTCGCGTCAGAAATGCCAATTAGATTTCGTAAGGTTCATGAATTCTTATTATTCATAATCGATCTTAGAGTAAGGGCACGTCTTCACAATCAAGTAGCTCTTATTCAGACCAGACACTGCCCTTTTGCGGCATTTTGAATATCAATCCAAAACCAGTTACACAGAAACATTTTGAATATTTATGCAATTTACATGTTTTATTATTGTCGCCTTTAATTTTTCCGTATATCTTGTCCATCCGTTTTATCCGGTACGCTTTCGTTAGGTGTTCGTTTTATGCGGTACTCGTCCGTTGGATGTATGTTCGACATCCGTTCTGTCCGGTACGTTTCCGTTTCTGGTACGTTGCATATCCGGTGTGTGTCCGTTATGCATTCGTTACGCGTCAATTTTTATTTGTCAGTACATCAACGGCCTCCCAATGGATAACAATTTTGTCAACGGACACCTTTTCTTTCATCCGTTAGTCGTCTGTTCGTGCTATCTGGTAAGGTGTGAGACCGAGGCTTAACATGATTTGTTGCCTTATTTTTATTCATAAAACGATTTATAGTGGAGTATGGTGCTGACCAACTATAATTTGTCGAACAGACATACCTGCTTGTCTCATACTGATAATCCGCCGTCTTACTCCAGTTAAGAGTTGTCGAGAACCCATTACATGGTTTCATTCACATAACTTTACAAACTTGTTAAAGTTATTGACCAAGCAAGTCGGCATATATCATTTAACCCACACGGCTCTGGTGATCATAATTAACCCGATAACGTAGCAGTTCGTGTTAAATGGTCATCCCGGGCGTGCAGATTAAAGGATATATACCGATTTGATTGGCCAATAACTGTTTTAACACATGACGCCTTCAATTTATGTAATTATTTTGGAAATATACGGACGATAATCCGCAATCACGGACTCCCATGAAAGTTTCTTGTAGGCTAAAGAAAGGGGAATTACACTCTTATGTAGTTAAAGGTGTGTAAGTATTTAATAACTATTAACTTTTTTTACATTTTTTGAGAATTCGATTTAATGGTAGATTTTTTTTTCGTTTCTGTTAAATTTATTCTCAATTTTTATATAAATAAGTGACGAAATTGTGTAGAGACCTCTATTGTTGAATACTACTTCATGTTACCCTCTATATATGTCCTTAACTTGTGTTTGTCGTCTGTATGCTGTCTTATTGACGTATAATCTACATCTCCAGAGCTACAGTTTTAGTTCGGTTTGGTGTACTTTTTGAATATGCAAGAAAAAATCAAAATTGACAGGTTTATTAAGTTAAGATTAATTGAATTTCTTTCGCTAAATAATATGCTTAGAGGAAGATGAACCAAAGATAAAGTCTGGTTGATCTGCAGCTTATTCCCCCTTAAATATGACCCTCCTTAAAATCGAGCATAAAATAGTCACTTAAAAGGCATACATACATGTATCTAAATAGTCGTAATAAAATCCATTGAGTAAAAAACTAATCCAAATCGGATTTAAGTTATTTGGATATTCTATAAAAAAAAAAAAAAAAATGAGTATGGAAAACCCGACCAAAGAGCAGAGAACAGCAGGAAGGTCACCAATAGGTCTTAAATGCAGCGAGAAACTCCCGCACCCGGAATCGTGCTTCAGCTTGCCCCTAAACAAAAAAAAGTATATAAGTTAAATTAGAATACAGATAGATAGATATACATCACTGTTTTAACAAAAATTACCAAAAAAATGTTTGTTTATCCGTTTGACTTTGAAACACTGATTTGAGATTTACATTGAATACAAAAAAAATCATAAAATATTTAAGATCCCACCTTTTGATTGAAAACAAATACAATGTTTAATCGTAAAATTGTCAAAAATGTTTTTAGTCTCGTTGCACAAGAATGATGTTTTTTGTTTTTGTTTTTTTTTTTAAACTTTATGGAATTACATGTACACACCTTTCAAAATCCAGGGTCCTCTCCTACAGGTCAGAGTATTTTGAACTGTGCAATATATCTGATGTAGTTTATGCACACTTTTACTATGCATTATCCATATTATAGCACAGTAATAACAACGAGACTTTACCCAGGTATTGTGTTGAAAACAATGAGGATAAAAGCAGTTATTTTGCTGTTTACGGGAACAGTATAAATAGAACTTATCGAGTCGACATTTATTTCGATTAAACTCAAGTGAGATTTCAATAATGTTTAACTAGTCCTATTGCAATAACTTATATCACAAAACAATATAAAGTGTTTTTTTTTTATTTTGAATTTCAAAATACCTTTTTCCATGTGTATATATAGACCGTTGAAGAATCTTAGAGATGTAACTTATTTTACGGTAGTTTGCAGGATGTTAGACTAGAAGTAAAAGTCGAAGCCTTATGGGCTATAGCTAGCTAGGACACAAGATGTTGTTCCAAGGTTAAATTAATATAGTTAAACTGATTTAAATAGCAATTACAGTCAATCTTATGAAAAAAGACCGGGTCACCGCGGATTATTAGAGAAACTATTTGGAGCTCGCTTCGAAATTATAAAGCGTATTGATAGCAACATTTAGTATAATTAACGGATGCGTATAACACATTCTTAAGTCATTTTGTAACATTCAAATTACATCGACCTAATATACATTTTCGTAAATTCCATATTCTACAAGCCGTGCACTTGTCTGTCTAAACTGATTAGTGTATTACTATGCAATGTAGGCATTTTAATTATATCATTTTGAAATTGGCGTACCACACGGCCGTTTCTTTATTGAAAATGACACATTAAATTATCATAACAAATAAGGTGAACAAAAATTAGAAATAAACTGAAAATAGGTGCATATCCCTTGTTGATGTGTGCAAATGTTAAATGCTTATTCAGCAAAGTGAAATTGGCTTTTAAATTTGTTACACACTATATTTTCTGAACGAAACGTATATATCTAATTTTCTAAAACCTATACGATTGCCTTTTCTCTGAAAAAGAAGCTTATTGTGCACGTCGCTTGATATGCATGCCAAAATTATGCAAGTATTGAATAAAGATGTAAAATATTTATCACTGAGACAGCAACCTAACAGACAAAATAAAAACAAAACACATGCGTTTGGTATCCATCTTCCGATTTTCTTTATTGGATTCACTATAGTTCCAGCTCTAAATCGATTAGGGTGTTAAAAGGGAGTCGTAACATCTATAGGAGCGATCTTCCATTTCATAAAGAAACAAAAACATTTAGTTGATAATATGAGGAAGGCGCTACCTTAACTGCCAGCTTTATACTAAGACAATGTCCTATATATATATTGATTGGTTGTTGGTTGTTTAACGTCCAGTGGCAAATATTTCATGCATGTTCAGAACAAATGATCTAGGCTACATTAACATATTGTTTATGTCTAAAATAAAATTATAAGTTCAGATGGAAAATGTTTAGGGAACGAACATTGAACTTGAAAAGGCATGAGGGGTTATGGTATTTTTCCTGAAAAAAATATTCTGATTCCCGAAATTGATGAATAAAAAATCTGTTCAAGCATAGGACAACAAAAATATTTTTAATCCAGATCTTCACCAAAAATGATTTTATCTTTCAGATATATGCAAAATAAATTTAACTTTTATATATCTAAAAACATAAAAACTTCCCAAACCGCACATGTAATATGTACACATTAGTTGTTTAGGTGATAAAAAGGCCGTATTTGCCAATTTGTTATGATAAACCTTAATACTAGTGTTAAATTTTGACTAAATAATTTTAATTGATAGGGCTGAAGGGCTTCGGTAAAAAAAATCTGACTCGAATAAAAAAAACATTTGTATTTCTGATCATCTTCAGTTTGCGAGTTCTACATCAATTTCATGAACTAATTCAGAGTCGGTTTTATGACATTTCTTGCATATTTTTTTTTGTTACATGTACATGATGTAGCTTACTTTTCAAGTTTTTATATGACTGCAAAATAAAATTGAGAATGGAAATGGGAAGTACAAGCATGTAAAATTTTGCTTTCGAGTAATGCTTAATCATGTCAAAGTTGTTTTCAAGAAAACACATTTGGTTTCCAGACAATAACTTGAGTTTAAGTGAATGGATATCTATGAAATTTTACTAGAAGGTTCAATACACAAAAGGAAGATCAGAATTGATATTGGGGTTATGGTACAACATTATTGGGGGTGGATTTTTTTTCAAAATTTTGTGTTTTCTTCCAAAAATTACCTTATTTACATTGATTATACTCATCTAGTATAAATAGATGCAACAAATACTGATTTGGCAGGAGATGCACTCAAAATAGGGTGATTTAAATATTTTATCTGTAATTTGTGCATTTTTCCTATGATATGTACTTCTTGATAATGTTGATGTGAGTATCATGATAAAGAAAATATATTTGGTAAGTATATTATATTCACAATTGACATGCGCCAGTGCGCTGCAAAAGGATCTTCTTTCCCTCTAATTCCAAAAATTGCACATGATTTTTTTTTCTCACAGAAACACATGAGTTATTTGGTAAATAAAACACTTGTCATTGTTTGAAACTTTCAGTAATAAAATTCTAGTTTAGCCTGTTTGAATGTTTCACTGATTGTGTGAAAATTTCAACAGAAAATGTACAAAACACTTGATAAAATTGCATTATCTGCAGAATTATTGATAAATTTCCTCACAATATATTCACAAGGACATAGAACTAACATATTGTCCATGCTATTCTGATCTGAGTTTTTATTCATACATATACTGGCATGGCTGGTGCTGTTTCAAGTTGTCTTCTTTTTCGGTTTCTTGAGAAGTATTTGTTTAACCTGTTCAGTCACTATAAAGTGTTACAATTCTTATTTAGACGCAACACATAAATAGTGACCAAAAAGGTACTGCTTTCACATGAGAGAAGCTAGAAAAAAATTAAATGTACACATTTTCAATATTTTTGTAGGACTTACTATCATATGAAATTAAGGAGATATGTAGTTAGAGACTTCTGCTAAATAGAAATATGTGGGTTCACCTGATACCTGTTTTCAAATTAGTCCATATTGAAGTTTAAAGGATCTTAAATTAAAATGTGTTTGAATTCAAGTGACATACAAAAAAAATGGTGTTTTTAATATGCTAAATATACATCTGTGGTTGTATCAGGCTGTGCGTGGCGAAGCATTTTATTGCCTTTAGGTTTGTACTTTTTTTTTTTTGCTTTGGTCATGAAAATAAATTTGTAGTTCTGTTGTAAAGTGGCTAACATGAGAATATCCAAATTGCACCTAAATTGTCATTTTTTTAACAACTTTTTTTATGTACCAGACAAAAGTTTATTCTGTGCTTATTTTGTAGACTATATAAAAAAGAAGATGTGGTATGATTGCCAATGAGACAACTATCCACAAAAGACCAAAATGACAGACATTAACAACTATAGGTCACCGTATGGCCTTCAACAATGAGCAAAGCCCATACCGCATAGTCAGCTACAAAAGGCCCCGATAAGACAATGTAAAACAATTCAAACGAGAAAACTAACGGCCTTATTTATGTAAAAAAAAATGAAGGAAAAACAAATATGTAACACATAAACAAACGACAACCACTGAATTACAGGCTCCTGACTTGGGACAGGAACATACATAAATAATGTGGCGGGGTTAAACATGTTAGCGGGATCCCATCCCTCCCACTAACCTGGGACAGTGGTACAACAGTACAACATAAGAACGAAATATATCCTTCTTTACAATTTAGTTACACCAATTTAATTTTGAGTCCATGTAGAGTCATTGAAAAATGGGTTTGAAATTACATCCAAAGAATCCATGATACTGTAATGAGCCTCATTATGAGGTCAGTACCCAAATTCCATACATCATTACATGTATGGTTAATTTCAAATCCTTAAAACTGGGATATAAACAGAGATTTTGTTTTATTTCTTCAAATATTTCGAACAATTTGACATTATTCCATGCTTTTACTATTATTTTTTGAAGAAAAGTATGCTGGTAACAAATTTAATTTGCTCATTTTAAAAAGATGATAATAAGATAACTTCACATGGTGAAAGAAAACTTGTAAGATTTTTGCATTTTTTTTTTTTTTTGCTGAATAGGTGCAATTTGGTTACTGAGTACAATTTTGGTACTGTGATGTTATATAACCATAAGTGTGTATTGCTAAATAGGTTGAAATGTGAACCAGATAGTGATATAGTGATAAAGTACTTGGTAGAGTGAAAATGTTTTGATCAGGTTTAAACTGATGCATAAAATATGCAGGCGACTGCTGCAGCTTGAATTTTAAAGGATGTAGCCCACATACTTCCAAGTAACATGCCCTGTATATACCTATCAAAGTCATGGTATTCGTATGGGTTATCATTATAACTCCGTCTTCCCATAAAATCCAATTTTGGACCTTTATGAAAAAATACCAACTACGAAACACTCAATTATGTATGATTTCCCAACTAAAAGACATTTCAGTATATTCGCCCAACTAAGAACTGGGTATACAGAACTCAATTACTACAAGAACCGAGTAGGCCAAACCAACGCCATAGAGTCATGCAACTGTGGAGCACCTGAAACGCCTCAACATTTCCTTCTGGGGTGTCCCTGCTATGAAAACGAACGAGAAGATATGTTACACCAAATATCCAAAGAGGTCGGGGTCAGAAACTTGAATTTAGCTACTATGCTAACGAGACTGGACGGCGAAAACACAGAAGAGACAAAAGCCAAACTACAAACAGTGGCACATTACATTGACAGAACGGGTAGATTTAATACTGCTGTTTTACAATCCCAATCTTAACCAGCGCATACCAATTTAAAGCACAGAAAAGAAAATACGTCGAGGAAAACCGCACATTGGGACGATTCGTGCCAACAGGCCTTAAGATTGAGGATTGAGGATTTGGACAATATGGAAGCATACAATATATATACAGTAGTCAGTTCTAAATGTACTCCTCAGACTCAAGTCTCCTTTTGTGATTAAACTTAGAGAGAGAAAACAAAACAGTTTCCATCTCCTGGGACTGTATAAGGTGCGACATAATCAATGAAAAGATTTGTTGAGAGTTTGCCAAAGGAAGATTGTGAATTATTTGAATAATTTTTTATGTTTTAAACTTTTGTTAAGTTTTGAATTAGTCTGTGGGTTACCATTGGATCCAGAGGGGGGACGGTCCCCCTTTTCTTGGGATTTTTTTTTTATTATATAGGGAAGCACTGAAGCATGACTGGAGCGCCCCGTCAGCGGGCCCCCTTATGAAAATTTTTTGGATTCGCCATTGACTACACGAATAACCATGATCACATCTAACAGTATAATTATCACTGGTCCTTGATGTGGGGAATAATGTGGCAGATGAACATCAGGCCCGTAGCCAGGAACTTCCAAAGGGGGGTTATTAGACCTCAAAAACTCGACTTTAACAGTCACAATTTGAACAGAACGTTGACTTAAACAGTCCTTATTTGTTTTCAAGGGGTGGGGTTCGTCTGAACCCCTGAACCCCCTGTCTACAGGTATGAACATAAGTAGTCATGGTCAACCAGTGCACCGGAGTTTACCCCGCATGCCGCATGGCCATTATAAAAAACAAATCCGAAATGTATTGCTTGCAGAGGTTTTTTCTGTGTTCCCATGGTTGGACGGAACTTTTACGCTAAATATGTTATCGTTAACTATGATTGTGTGACTTTTAAATGAAGTACCTATGATTATTTAGGTAATTTGTTTTTGACCTCACTGATAATGGAATGTTGAAGCAGACGAAACATGGCGTCAGATGTTGTTCTCCTAACTTCGGTAATTTCCGTGGTACAATAAAATTTAAATAAGCTACACAAATTACCAAAATTTCTGAATTCTTGTTTTTGCAAACAAATAAAATTCATGTCGTATTTAACATCGAAATTATTTCGATCTGTCCCGTTTTTTCAAGATCGGGTTGAAATGTTAAATTCGGCCGCCATTAAAAAAAATAATCGTACGAGATTTAATGAGAGTGACGAAACTTTTCAGATGGGTCGTGTAGAGAGAGTTATCGTTCTTTATTCCAAAACGATGCTTCTACCATAAGTGCCAGCTAAAGCTGGCATATGAAGACTTTTACCACGGATTTTGAGATTTTTTTCGAGGTTTATAAATTTTGATAATTGATAAACTATTACAAGATTAATAAGAGAACATCCATAGAATGCAGGTGCAAGATTTACCGCGCTGAAGTACGTTCATTATTCATTTTTCATTATTCAAAATTCAATAATGAATAATGAAATAGTTCATTATTCACTATTCAACGTTAAATGATGAGTAGTGAGTAATGATATAGTTTATATTTCAGTATTCAAGTTGAAAAGTGCATAATGAAATAAAAAAAAAAAATGACTGTGACACTAGTACTTAGTTTTTATCCCGTATTTCGGAACTCGTCGATTTAGTGCTATTCAACAAATATTCAAATTAATATACTAAGAAAAAAAATCACCCTTCGAAATTTTCCTCTTTATCTATTTTTTTTTTCAGTTTCGGAGCTTAAACTAGTTTATTTCCCTAACTATTTTAACAGAATTTTCTTTGTAAATGATAATAAACGATATAAACGACCTACATACCAAAACATTTATAAAAAATATCATACATTGTCTTTTTTTTTAGTTTACAGATATATCTTATACCACATTCGAAAGCTCACCAAAAGAGTAATAAAAGGTATATAGTAAATATGTTCCACGACACCTATTAGAAGAGTTACGGAGAATCTAAATGTCGAAATACGCGTGAACATTAAAAAATAGCTTATTTTGAATAATGGACTACTGCGACCCGCCATTCCTTACGGACAGAACACTTTATACACCTTTTGAAAGCCTGTTGATAGAAGAACAAAATGGATATAAACAATATGTGCCACAGTGACCATTGGAGGTGTTACGGAGGACAAAAATGGCAAAATACGCGTGAAAATTCAGAAATATCCAATTTCAAATATTGGAATGGATATTTTAAATAAGGAAATGGATTGCTGCGACGCTTTAGCCCCTAATTACAGATATGTCTTATACCTTATTCGAAAGCTTCCCAATAGAAGAACAAAAGGTATATAGTAAAAATTTCAGCAACGCGTATTAGAAGAGTAAATGGAGAATCTAGATATCGAAATACGCGTGAACATTCAGAAATAGCTTATTTGGAATAATGGAATGGACTGCTGCGACCCGCCAGGCCTTAGACAGAAGACTGTATACACTTTCTGAAAGCTGGTTGATAGAAGAACAAAATGGATAAAAACAATATGTGCCACAATGACGTTAGATGGGTTATGGAGGACATCAATACCAAAATTCGCGTGAAAATTCAGAAATAGCCAATTTTAAATAATGGAATGGACATTTTAAATAAAGAAACGGATTGCTGCGACGCTACATAATTACAGATATGTCTTATACCTTATTCGGAAGCTTACCAATAGAGGAACATAAGGTACATAGTAAATATGTTCAACAACGCCTATTAGAGGAGTCACGGAGAACGCAAATGTCAAAACACGCGTGCATTTTTAAAAAAATAACCTATTCTAAATAATGAAATGGACTGCTGCGACCCTTAAGCCTGTATTTTCATACATATATTATACCCACTTCGAAAACTCATCAATAGAGTTACAATGGGTAAAAAGTAAATAATTTATGTTCTGCAACGCCTATTAGAGGAGTAACGGAGAACCTTAATGTCGAAATACGCGTGAACATTAAGAAATAACTTATTTTGAATAATGGAATGGACTGCTACAATCCGCCAGCCCCTATATGTAGAACACTTTATTCTACCTTTGAAAGCTTGTTGATAGAGGTAAAAAAGTGGATATAAACAAAATGTGCTTAATACGCGTGAACATTAAGAAATAACTTATTTTAAATAATATAACAGACCCATCAGCCCCTAGATACAGAAAATGTCATACACCTTTTGAAAGCTTGTTGATAGAGGAACACAATGGATATACAAAATATGTGACGCAATGACAATAAGGGGTTACGGAGGACCTAAATGCCAAAAATACGCATGAAAATTCAAAAATGGCCAATTTTGAATGATTGAATGGATATTTTGAATAATAGAATGCATGGACTGCTGCGACTCTTCAGCCCATAATTACAAACATTTTTTATGCCTCATTCGAAAGCTAATTAATAGAGGAACAAAAGGTATATACATTTAGGTATATAGTAAAACTTGTTCCACAACGCCTATTAGAGGAGTCACGGAAAACCTAAATGTCGAAATACGCGTGAACATTAAAAGAAATAACTTATTTTAAATAATGAAATGGACTGATGCGACCCACTAGTCCCTTTATTAGAAAAGTTTATACACCCTTAGAAAGCGTGTTGATAGAAGAACAAAATGGATATGATAAATATGTGCCGCAATGACTATTAGAGGGGTTACAGAGGTCATGAATACCAAAATACGCATGAAAATTCAGAATTAGCCAACTTTGAATAACAAATTGGACTGCTGCGACACTTCGGGCCATAATTACAGATGTATTTTATACCTCATTCGAAAGCTTACCAAAAGAGGAACAAAAGGTATATAGGTATAAAGTAAATTTGTTCCGCAACGCCTATTAGAGGAGTAACGGAGAATATAAATGTCGAAATACGCCTGAACATTAAGAAATAGCTTATTTTGAGTAATGGCATGGACTGATGCGAGCATCTAGCCCCTATATACAGAACAGTTAATACAATTTTTAAAAGCTTGTTGATAGTGGAACAAAATGGATATACACAATATGTGACTGAATAACAATATTAGGGGTTACGGAGGGCATGAATGCCAAAATAAAATTAAGAAATAGCCATTTTTGAATAATGGAATAGATATTTTGAGTAATGGAATGGACTGCTGCGACTCTTCAGCCCTTATTACTTATATATCTTAGACCTCATTCAAAAGCTAATCAAAAGAGGAACCAAATGCATAAAATAGATATGCTCCGCAACGCCTATTAGAGGAGTAACGGAAAACCTAATGTCGAAATACGCGTGAACATTATGTGGAACGCATCTATCCAATCGAACTAGAGATAAAGGATGCTACAGATACAGTTAAGTCGGCTTCATATCTTGACTTACATCTAGAAATTGACAATGAGGGTCGGTTGAAAACAAAACTTTACGACAAAAGAGATGATTTCAGCTTTCCAATTGTGAACTTTCCATTTCTAAGTAGCAACATTCCAGCAGCACCTGCATACGGGGTATATATCTCCCAATTGATACGATATTCCCGTGCTTGCATTTCCTATGATGATTTTCTTGATAGAGGTTTGCTGCTCACAAGGAAGCTATTAAACCAAGAGTTCCAAATGGTGAAGTTGAAATCATCCCTTCGTAAATTTTACGGACGCCATCACGAGTTGGTTGACCGTTATGGAATAACCGTTTCACAAATGATATCGGATATGTTCCTTACGTCGTAACTACAATCCCCTTCCCTTTCATGAATATGACCTACCGAATTAGACTATTTATCGGATTTGTAATCGCATAAGCAACGCGACGGGTGCCACATGTGGAGCAGGATCTGCTTACCCTTCCGGAGCACCTGAGATCACCTCTAGTTTTTGGTGGGGTTCGTGTTGTTTATTCTTTAGTTTTCTATGTTGTGTCGTGTGTACTATTGTTTTTCTGTTTGTCTTTTTCATTTTTAGCCATGGCGTTGTCAGTTTGTTTTAGATTTATGAGTTTGACTGTCCCTTTGGTATCTTTCGTCCCTCTTTTAAAAAATAGCTTATTTTGAAAAATCCAATGGACTGTTGCCCCTTATTACTAAAATATCATATGCCTCATTCCAAAGCTTACCAATAGAGTATTTAGGGGCATGCTCATGCGGATTTGGACATATAGCTTCAAATCTATTTTGTTCCTCTATCAACAAGCTGACAAGGGTGAATAAACTTTCTGTATAAAGGTTTTGCGGGTCCCAGCAGTCCATTCCATTATTTAAAATAAGTTGTTTCTTAATGTCACGCGTATTTCGACATCTAGGTTCTTCGTTTCTCCTCTAATAGCCGTTGCGGAACATATTAACTTTATACTTTTTGTTGCTCTATTTATTAGCTTTCGAATACTTCAAGTAAACAGAAAAACTGTGCATCATGTCACTTTAAGCCTTTTTCTTGGAGCACATGGGGTATCTGGTTTGGTAGCTTATTCTTAAATGACTTGGTTAGAATCTTAAATAGATAATATAATCGCAATTTTACATTAGACGTTTTACTAAAACACTTAGTAAATGACAATAGGGAAGTAAAAAGATGTAGAGAGGGCAGAACAGCTCTTCTTATTCCACTGATTGAAAAGTTCTAACAGACTTTTTTAAACTGCTTCTGCCCCGAAAACTCAGTGCAAAAAATTGCTGCTATTCATTCACTTTATATCAAACCAATGTATCGTTCTGTCATTAATGAGTTTTATTTACTTAATTCAAAGGAGTAAATTCACAGTGACATATAGGTGCAGAAGATTTTATGAGGTTATTGGATGAACTTAAAACCTGTCATGCTCATTATTTAGTGCACATTTTACCAGTTTGCATTTGTTTGAGATGCAATGAATATAGACATGAAAGACTAAATCAGCTTTCAGAATGTACTTATGTGACACCTTACCATAGTCCTATTACAAATAGTCCTTTCCGTCATTTACCAGGAGAACTACAACAGATCATGATAAATGATTAGTACACAATTGATTTATTGATAGAAAAAACATACTGAAAAATAATAAACAGGAAAAAAGATTTGAAGAGGCCATATTTTGAATGAACATTCAAAATTATTGTAGCATTTTCAAAGGTCTCAAGGTCTACTGATTCACGGAAATGTGGGTTTTTTTTTATGTATTAATAAAACAATTTCTCATTAAATTTCCAATTATAGGCAACCAATGTTCAATAGTCATAATTCGATAAAAAGGAAACAAATTAAGGCTGCAAACAAAAACTAAGGGAAACGCATCAGTCGCTAAAAGAAAATAAAGGAACAACAGAAATACTAAACTCCAAGAAAAAAATCTATGTAAAACAATCGCTAATAGCCTGGCCAAAACAAACGCTCGAAAGCTTATAGATACGGACCAACTAATAAACAACTGTCAAATTATTGACTTGGTACAGGCCATTATTTAAAACAAATAAAAAAAATGTTTTAGTTTAACCAGGTTTATGTGTTTTTATTGTTTGTTATTGTTTTGATGTATTATTGTGTTTCATTTAGCTTGTTGAATTTGTTGCTTTGTTGCTTTGTTACTTGTGTAGCTCATTTGACAAAAGAATGTCCTTTTACAATTACTGTTGTACAGGGGACTTAGACTCTCTTGATTGGGTATTTTAAAGTTTCTCAACGTGACAGTTTTATTTCTTATTTTCCTCCTTCCAAAGTCATTAACCCTATACCTGGAATAACTTTTATAGTTAGGTAATGAGGTTTCATGATTGCCAATGGTCTACTCTCCAGCCAAAGACACAAGGATATGAATATTACAGTATAGCCTTCATCATGAAAAAACTCTTTGATTGTATTTAAAGCAACAGTAGTATACCGCTGTTCAATAGTCATAAATCTAATCAAACAATAAAACAAATGTGGGTTACAAGCCAAAACCGAACAATCAATTATAAGAGGAAAACAGAACATCAAAAGCACTGAACTACAACGAAAACAAACGGCAAGTTGAACATACATAGAAGCTGTATAGTCAGGAATAACATTTAGCCTTAGAAACAGTTCAAAGAGATTATTCAAAAGCAGAGATCAAGTTAAGTGTAAATGTTGAATAAGATTCTAGCATATCAAATCACACAAAATATCAGAACCCTATCATTTCTGTCATCAATACAAGTGTTCTCTAGAGATAAAAGATAAATTTCAACGAGTGAATAAGCCATATGGTACTAGAATTAAACATCAGCTCAGTTTACAAACCTTAAGACAAAATTATAAGCATTCGCCGAAAATTGGAGGGTTCGTTAGCATTGATAGCATGTAGAACTTGCATTACATTTCATAAACAATGCGTCTCCGGAGTGCTTTTATGGATGCTTCTTCAGCGGCTTCCGCTTGATCTCTGATTTTGAAATGTCGACTTATTTTTTTTGTTTTGTTTCGCACTTTTCTCTAATGGTTGACATTCTTCCTACCCCAATGAATGAGAAAGTGAGCTTAACATGCTTAAGTGGAAGAACCGGAATTACAAATAAATAATCATGCATATTATATATACATTCGGAAGCATCTGTATTTTCTTCCAAAAATCACTGAACGAGTTAACAAATACTACACTATTGCAATTGCTATTGTGACTATGTTGAACGCATCTATCCCATCGAACACGAGATAAAGGATACAACAGATACAGTTAAGTCGGCCTTTATCTTGACTAACATCTACACATTGACAATAAGGGTCTAAGTAGAAACATTCTAGCAGCGCCTGCATACTGAGTATATATCTCCAAATTGATACGGTTTTCCCGATCTTGTATTTCCTATCAATATATGATTTTCTTGGTAGAGGGTTGCTACTCACAAGGAAGCTATTAACCCAAGAGTTCCCAATTGTGAAGTTGAAATCATCCCTTCGTAAATTTAACAGACGCCATCACGAGTCGGTTGGCCGTTATGGAATAAAAGTTTCACAGATGATATCGGATATATTCCCTAAGTGGTAACATCAATCCCCGTCCCTTTGCATGAATGTGACCTACCGAAATAGACTATTTACCGGGTGTGTAATAACATAAGCAACACGACGAGTGCCACATGTAGAGCAGGATCTACTTACCCTTCCAGAGCACTAAGATCACCCCCAGTTTTTTGTGGGGTTGTGTTGCTAAGTTTTTAGTTTTCTATGTTGTGTCATGTGTACTATCATTTGTCTGTTTGTCTTTTTTGTTTTAGCCATGGCGTTGTCAGTTTATTTTCGATCTGTCCCTCTGGTATCTTTCGCCCCTCTTTTGCAAACAAAGTTTACCTTATATCCTCCTCCTGCGTTGTATCATATATTTCATATTACATCACTTATGAAAACAGTTTGTGACTGAGGTCAGACTAAGATAACCGTTGACAACAAAATTATCTGCAATAGTAAAAAAAAATGAAAATAAGGTATATATTGCATGCGTCCGAAGCGCTATTCCGGGTTGATCTTAATCATTTACGCTCAGAGCCTGATATTTGAAAAACGAGGATGTAAAAAAAAAAAAAAAAACAGAAACAGTTGAAGAGCTATTCGACCAAAAGAACAAAAAAATAAGACGACATAGTTGACGGTCAACTGCACTTGGTGGACTTGAAATATTAGGTTTTTTTTATTTAAATATTTATAATTGGACAATTGAAGGGAATTAAAGGAATTGCAGAATCAAAACTTCTTTTTTTTTGCTGGCATGGTTTCTAAAAAAAAAAAAATCGAAATTATATCTGTAATTACCAATGTAATAACAACTGATCTTGCGCTTTAATTTGCATATGGACAGTCTTTTTAAAGATGTGTGCGATAAGGATGATTTCCGTTACAATTATTATTGATTCTAATCACTTATCAGTGTCACCAAACGGATATATAAAAGAACTGACGGTATGATACTAGTATGGGACAAATAGTTGAACACTAATTGATGAGTGTATCACAAAACACCTGTATATATACGGACTGGTCCATGATGAGCAAACCGATTAAACCCCGCCAGTCAAGTGAAATAAATCAAGTATTAACATCAGAGCAGTTAAAAGTAAATTAGAAATATATTATAATTGCTTCCTTTTTTGAAAAACCATTTAAAAACAAATAATATAAAGGTCATACAATTATTCAAGCATTTAGGAGACAAAAGTCAAAACATAAAAGCGATTTTAATGCTGAACTCACCTGAACGTTTGAAAAGTCCTTGATTTATCCTTTGTCTAAAGCGTTTGAAAGATAAAGAATTTTGAAGACTTCAAAATGGCGCAAATTTATATTTTATTTATAGTTAAATGGCAAAAACATCAAATTTTTCTGTTTTATAAATTGCAATGAGAATTTTATTTAGAGAAAGAATCATACCAAAACAGGAGGAAACATCAGGAATCTTTTACGTGAGTATTTCTTTATATTTGACTTGTTTATCTAGTTTTTATTTGTATGAGAAAATGTAAACAAAGTATCTACTGGATCCATATGCTCATGTACAAGTTCTATAGCTGATATGTATGTTCAAACAGCTCAGTCAATTGTTGATTGTTATACATTTTTTTCAATTATTTTTTTATTCATATTTTGGACATCTTCACTCGCCTGTCCAAAGCCAAACTGATCCCTCTTTAGGTTTGTCTTGTCTTGACTTAATCTTAATGGTTTATATATTGTTTTTAAAACAAACGACGTATAATATATGTGGACACAACATATAATAAACAGTACTGCCTGGTATACAGGAGGATGATAACAAACATTTAGCGATAATACCGTGTCATAAATATGCAAATGCAGCTATTGTGTTTCTTTGAAACCTACATGTAAATAAGTACCTGTGTTACTTAGTACTCTTAAATCAAGATACAGGGGCAGATCCAGCCATTTTCAAAAGGGGGAGAAGGGGGGTCCAAACATAAGTTCCAGGAGTCCCCCCTTATCCGCCCCTGAGACATAATATACATAACACCTCATATGTGAAATATTTTACATTTACTGTATCATCGTACAATTTCGTAAAAAAACTAAAACTTTAGCATTTTATATCATGTAACTTTAATATAATAAGAACTTGTTCAAATTTCGAAGATTGCTAAAATTTTAGTTTCATAAATTAAATCGTTTTTTGGCAGCTAATATTTTAGCCGTAAGAGTTTTGAATTAAAATTTCTGTAGGCTAAAAATTTAGTTTTAATATATAAATTTATTGTGTATTATATATAAAAAGGGAATGCTAAAGTTGTAGCAAACATGTTATTTCTTTTCTTTTTATTGCAGGATGATACTAAACCAGTTCGGAATTGTTTTTTCTTGTTTCTTTTATAGATAAATTGTATTCAGTTGAATTATTGAAAAGCTGAATGCAGTTTCTCTGGCACAAAAGAAATTAAGGTTTTTCAACATAGATGCGAATTGTTTCTCTTTATGGAATGGTTATTTAAAAAGATATATGTAAGTAATCATACATTAAATTTAAAACACAGGTTTTTAGCGAAAAAACATAGATTTTTAGCCATTTTGCAATGATTCAAAACAATCCATTTTGAGAATGAAAATTGCAGAGTATCAATATTTATTGCAGTCCGTTCTTTGTACTTTGGTTTCCTGTCGTTTTTTTCTCAATTTTAAATTGGGAAGTTTTATCATTTGTTTTGCATGATTATTAATTTTGACTTGAAAATGAACAATTAATAAATCTAGTCCCATGTGTGCTAGCGAAATGTCTTTAGTGTAATCTCGGAGTGTAATTTTTATTTCAACTTTTACGTTTGCTTCAGCACAACCTAAAACACGAAAACTTTCATTTTCTTGTAAGAATGAGATTCGTTACTTCAAACAAAAATCGCTTTTATCTTTTTTTTTTTTTTTTTTTTTTTGCAGTAAAAGACCGGTTTCATACAATCGACTAAACGAAGTATAAGCTTCGGGAAGGTCAAGGATTATAACATATTTTTCGTAATTTTGCAAAAATCGAAAATTTACGGTAATTAATGGTCGAATTGAAGCTTAATACCTACCAAAAAATCTCAATGAGCGAAAAGAATTTCATTTTAGTCATCTCTGGTGTATTTATGATGGCTTGGTTTGAAGCGAGAACAGACGAACTATGCTTACTAGTGTTGCATAAAAGAACATGAGGATATGGTTTGTCCTTTATGAATCTATATTGCAAATTTGACTCATATAAGGATAATGTTTGTCTCATAGAAAAATCGGTAGTTTTAACAGATAATTTATTTTTCGATTTTTATCGGATATAGTAGTTATTTGGAAAAATACAAACCGTATAATTAATTATTAAAGTTTCGTATGCATCAACCGGCTCCGGCAACTTTTGACTTGTTCTAATATCAATAGTAATGATTTTCAGCGGAGAAAAAGATAGATATTTTGGTCGTGGTTGAAAGAATCGTAAAAGTGTTATTTTTCTAAATTCTGTTTGTTTAATCGGACAAAGTAGAGTCTTAATTTGATTTTTTTTTGCCGAACTGGACTCTATATTGTGTATTGAATTGAAAGTTTGCAAACGTTCCGACCAATGAAATTCATTTTAATATGTAACGCGAACTTCAACGAGAGCACCTAGATGAAATATTTTATATATACTACAATCAGTTTTAACTTAGAAATTTCCGCTCAAATATATAGGAAATAAAATTATATGAAAACAACAATGCAGAATGTTTCTTTTCCATTTTTTTTAACAATGTTTATGTCCATTTCAATTTGGTAATTAGACTTATATTTAATGCCCAAAACGTAAATATATTTTTTCTTTTAAAACATTAAAAAACGTGAGAGTATGCCGATAAATAGCCAGTCTAGGTCGTTAAACTTAAATCAACTTACCCATCGTTATCGCAGACTAAAATTTATCTCATATATATATTTTCATTTATTACAAGTACGTCAGGGTGCATGACAGCACAATAATCTTTTTACAGAATCGTAAGAACAATATTTTTGTTTGATATTTGCTTCTCTTCCACAATTAACGCCCGATTTGGCCAGTGACCGGTATTACAATTTAACACAGTTTTAAAAGTTCAGTGGGCTGCTACTTCATTTATAATTTGGGGTATGACTTTCTGTTTATCATATTCAACATTGTCTTCATCAATTTTATTATTCAATTCATCAAAACCTTGTTTTTCATTACAAGCTTTTCCGTATATCAATATACGGCAAGAGAATGAATATTTGTTGCTTACCGGAAATATAAGATACATCGATTTAAATTATGTACACAATAAATAATTGCTGTGTAGTTTCCATGTCTACATTTGATTTACGAGTACAATAAAGTAAACATAAAAAGAGAAAAGAGAAACGGTAAATATACAGGAATACATAAAGTTTCGTAAATAGTTGCAAAGGACCACATGTTACTTACATGCCATGAGGTTTCATAGCATTCAGTAGTTTTTGAAACGCACATATATACATGATATATGTGCGATAAAGATCTAGTGCATTTGAGCAAATTAAATTTATGTTATCCATCTAATTATTTTATTTTCAACAGATTCCCTAGTTTGACATTTTTAAACCACGCGTGCATATATATTTTAATGTTTTTATTTAAATGCCTTATATATGAAAATGTCACGTGTATTATACGTTCGTTTAATTAAATTATGGAGCATGTGACTTAATAAGACTACGCATTTAAAGTTTGAAACAAAAAACGATAGATACATCGAGGTAGTTTTGCTTGGGTGATTTACCTGTAAAAAGCTCGGGTCTCATCCATGTTTAAAACGAATTAATGGATGTTTGAAATAGTTTAACGGGGGCGTGGCCTATTAGTTTAACGCAACTAACCAGCAACTTGATTTCAATTGATTCACCGCAGAGAAATCTATTTGACTGGCGTTAAAATGAATTGATATGAATTGATATGAATTAAATATAATTTTTAATTTTTGTCAATCTTTATCAATAAACGATCAATCTCATTTAAATAGCGTTAACACGTTTTTGTCCGTTCAAGTTAAATTCGGGTTACTAGTGATGACTGCACACATGTGTATCGTTAATAAAACTTGAACGTATTAATAAATTGCTTGGTTTATATTTTGTACCTCTAAAAATACTCATTTCACTATTCTGAGCGCTCTAGATTTCAAAAAGTGCCACAGATTAAATAAACTCATCATACATACCAGGATTGAAACTTTGTATTTCCGTCAGACGCGTGTTTCGTCTACAAAAGACTATTCAGTTTCACTCGAATCAACAAAAGAGAAATAAGCGACATAAAGTACGACGTTTACTAGCATTGAGGACCGAACATTTCCTGAGGTAGAAAGGTCTAAGTATTTAAAAAATGTAAAGTTTTGTAAACAGTAAATTTATAACGGTTACATAATTGTACCTGTACCATTAACTAAGATTGCCACAACTATTCGATAGTTAAGAGTTGATGTTATCATTACTGACGGTAGACATATTTATCACTTTGTTCCAGGTTTTGATATTCTGAATTTTGTAAATTCTCTTACGAATGATACTCTACAATGGCGGTCGATTAAGAATAGGAAACGCTCAAATTTCCTGCAGTATATTTAGTATTTTTAGATGAATACATGTTGTGTTAGCTGTTAAGACTGATGATTAACAGTAACAGGTACTATTTCAAATGCGTGAACATATATAGGACTTAAAACCTAAATCTGCCAATGCTAATATGTGAAAACGATAGCAGGAGTCACCTTAAACCATTAAGAACAACACAGATCTTCACTAAACACATCAAACTCTTCTAATACAAATTAGTATTCTTAAATATTACTATGAGTTTTATTGATAACGTTTCATTACCATATTCAAACTATCAATTACTAAACATATCAAGAGAGACCAAAAAGGAAGTCGAAGACGAAATCATACTCAAAATGGATAAAAAAAAATAGCATCGTTTAGACAAATTAAATTTAAAAAGAAACAAGGAAAAAGATTAATCAATACTTGTAATTGGCATTTCCATTAATACAAAAGTAATTATGATCTTGACAACCTGTTTTTATGATAAGAAGCTTACTTAATAACAGGATAAATCACAAGACTTCATCTGTTATCCTTTATCTCCACATTATATTATTATTGTCTGAAAACCTAAAGCGAGCAAAACTTTTTCTGACAAAGCACACACTATAGAGATGAAGTATAAGTAAAACTTGTATTACTAAGCAGTCATTAATCACTAATGGGAAGTATCCAAAAAGACTGTGTAAGAGAGATGATCTTTTAAATATTGTTAGAACAACATCTGATTACGACATTGCACATGGCCGGAATCGGACCAATTGTTTTCAAGCGGTAATGTTATAGTTCGTACGAGCAGACAAAGAAAGAATTATGTCGCTCTGAATATGAAGAGAACATTAGAAATAGTCATATACGGTTTGCAATGGAAACTAAGAGGAGTGGTACACTAGAAATACATAGATTCATTTACTTTTGCCCAATCTTAGTCGCTAATAAGTTCCTATTCTCAAATGAAGTCGATTCTGAACATATATTTCTCGTCGGGATGATATTATGGTAGATGAAAACATGACAATGATATTGATGACCGTTGTTAAAAGTAAAAATGACGGTTTCATGCTATATTTAGGTGACCACTGGCTGCGTTAGACAAGTGGCCGCTCAAATGAGATAAATTATATAAATAAACTCATCTTAGATACCAGGATTAAATTTTGAATTTACGATCAGTGACGCTCGAATCAAAAAAAGTTAAAAAGGCTTAATAAAGAATGAAATTGAAGAGCATGGAGGACCAAAATTACAAAACGTTTTGCCAAATACAGCTAAGGTAATCTATTCCTGAGGTAGAAAATCCCCTGCATTTCAAATATTCAAAAGTTTTGTGAACAATTTATAAACATAACCATGTATCAATGATAATTCATGTCAGCACGGAAGTGCTGACTACTTGGCGGGTGATACGCTCGGGGAGTTAAAACTCATAAGAAAATGTTTAGGAGAATCTAAACGGGACCACAAAAGAAACCTGACTGTTAAATCGATGTTAACTTTAAGGCAGGTTTGACTTTTATGGTGAAAATTTGTTAAATATACTTGTCAAATCAAATCTCTATTCGTGACTTAACAACTATCATATCAGTAAATAAATGTATTGATCGGTTACAGTTTATATAAATATTGACGCATCTACATACGTTTATCTATATCCGTTTACATTGTAGCATTTAAGATGTACCGAAGTGTGTACCTTTTGTTGTTACCATATCTTAGTGCATTTTTGCTGGAGCCAAATAATCAACAAAATGCAACAGGAGGCAAACTGATGTCCGATAACCATTATCTCACTATTACCCGATTTCTGGAAGCACAACAGGAACAACATCGTGATACAGAGAAGCTTCATAAGACCATGGACGACACAATTTCTGTATTGGCATCGCAAATTCAAAGCAAATTCGCCGATCTTGAAAGGAAATTAATAAATAACGTTAACAAAAACGAAACATGTCGGGGTGTTCATGACCTTGAGAAAAAGATGACGGAACTGGAAAATAACTATACGACCGTGCTGTACGAGCTGCAGATAGCAAAAGACGAGAACGCGAACATGAAACACCGGTTTTCTTTATTAATGAACGAAACCTATCGTGTAGATGAACGAGTGAAACAAGTCGAACAATTGAAGAGCGTCCAATCACTTCAAGATTTGCAGACTATACATCATCAGATTCATAGTATTAATGCACAAACATTGTCACTGAGTCAGAATCAGTTCGCAAGAAACCAGGACTTTTTAGCCTTATATAATCAGACTTCAATTCGCTTTGCGCATGCGGAAGATCGTCTGCAAAATTTGGAAAATCTAAGCAATTCGTCGTTAACCAATAGAAAGCTTACACAGCAACAGACCGCACATAGTTTTTTGTTAATCGAAGATCGGTTACAACAATGCCTTAATTTGTCAATGTCGAATACAAAGAATTTGCAGCAGACTTCTAAGGATTTCAGCCGAAAAACAATTGATCTTGAGAATATAGTGAACAGGACGACGCTGACACTTCAGAAAAAAGGTACGTCTAAAACATGATAGGTGTATCCGATAAAGTATTCGTGTTATTTGAACAAACCTTTTTCTAGAGAAAAAACTTGTTGTTGTGTGATTTTTTGAAATAGTAAGACAAGTTGATTAACCGCTTTCGACAAATGCCCTACCTTGCCTCATTAAATACATGTTCTTTCAATCAAATTATCCATGACGTTTTATGCTCGTATTAGCTTTTATTTAAAAACAAACTTCAACGCGTTCTGTCTAACAAGCTTATGAAACAAATCTACAACAAAAAAATGGCACAAACACTCTGTCGTAGGATGACTCATGAAATCACGAAAGTTTCATTTGTAAATGTATTTTTTTATATAGTTAAAAAATAATACAATTGGTTTAGGTCCTTGTTGATATCTTGTTATTGTCTTGTTTTTAAATGCTCCTTGAAAATTAGTGATAACTTTAATATATTAATAAAAAAAAATATAAGGTATAATTGACACAGAATAATGTGTAACTATCATATCGTCAAGTTGCGTTGACATGATATATTCTATTAAACCGGAAAAGCCAATTGATATAAGTTTTTCTTTCAATACAAAAACAAAGCATTTTCAATTATCATATACATGTAGAATTGTATGAAAAATAGACTCGTGTTCTTTCATTCTTCTTATCTCTTTCAGTTGCAATAACAGCTTGTCAAAGTGGCGATGCGAATGAAAATAGTAATTATATTGTAAAGTTTGACACCGTGAAATTAAGCCTTGGAATAAGTGATCTTTCCTCCTTTCGAAGCAGTGGAAAATTTAAATGTGAATATGAAGGGGTATATCTTGTGTCAGTATCGCTAACTGCATTCCAAACGCACGTCAGTTACCAATTAACACTAAATGGTAATGTATATACAGATGTTTATGAAGAAAACAACAAAGTATCTTACCAAAGAGGAGCTACTACTGTGATTCTGAATCTCCATGCTAACGACATGGTGTGGATAGAACTTGATCGTGCTATGTACGTTGACGGTTCTGCTTCATGCATTACTATTATATTGATAAAATGATCATTTATAGAACATGATCTGTATGTATATATTTATATTTTTAAGTACAGTTAATCTATATCATGTCTATGACAAAAACTTTATGTTGATTGATTCATAATTGAATGTGGATAGAAAAAAAATAAAAAAGTATTCATTTTTTATATAGATTAGACCATTGGTTTTTCCGTTGGAATGGTTTTACACCAGTAATTTTGGGGCCCTTAATGACTTAATGTTCGGTGTGAGCCAATGCTCCGTGTTGAAGGCCGTACATTGATCTTTAATGGTTTACTTTTATAAATTGTTATTTGGATTGAGAATTGTCTCATTAGCACTCACACCACATTTTCCTATATCTATCTTGGATATACAAAAATTGTATTCAAACTTTCAGCAAACGGCAATCTTTTTTTTTTAAAGAAATACACAATAAGCATATAGACAAGCGGCAAAAAGGAAAAGTGATTTCAAATGTACATTTTGCAAAGGATATGTCTAAAGAACATTTTCATTCATTTGACGACACAACTATTATATATCTCTACCTGTGTGGCGTTTACATTCTGATATCAAACGCACAATTCTAATTTAGAGTCAATGTTTGTCTAACGATTTAGTCCCAGTCCACAACGACGTTCAGCCGTTTATGAGTGGATTTTGCATACATAAGTAACATTCAAAAATTTGAAGCGATGGGTGAGGTTGTTAGGTTTGATATATGCCTGTTTTTGATTCTCTGTTATTTTTTTATTTTATTATTATTATTATTATTATTATTATAGTTATTATTATTTTAATTTTTGTGATAAAGATGCTTGTGCTACTTGTACGTCCTGTCATTATTGTTTGTGATATTTGGGAAAAGAGGTATTTCGTTTGTATCTTTTAAAGTAGATTGTTTATCGTAAAACTGATATTTAACAAGAAATGTTTTTGTACTAATGAATGTGTATGTATTTCATTTAAGCAGGTCTCACACACAATATATTTTAATTGTTGTTATAGGTTGCATATCTGTAAATATTGACAATGCAATTTCCTATCGGAACTCCATATACGGCTAAAACTGTACCCATTTTACTATGAAATTTTTAATTTATTTTTTATCCTAGAATTGAAAGTTCATATGCACCACAATTTTTTTCAAAGGTCAAAATATAGGGCTGTGCGGCATATTTTCAACGTTTTTATGCCCTGAACTTCTCAGAGTTTAAACTAACACAAATTTTCTTGATTACCCCTACCTTGAATGAAAGGTTACCACAGATTCCAATGTAAACAATATGCACATGTTTATTTACTGGTAACATTCCCAAGTTATGTCTCTGTGAGATGGAACACAGAGAGCATAACTGGGAACCAGTATGTAAACAATGTTAATTTTCTATGAATATTCAAGATCTCCCCAAAAGAGGCGTGTTTTGAAAAACAGCAGTATTTACAAAGTGCAACCTTTAGAGGAATCAATTTACAATTCAAGGAATATAAGAAATAAAGAGTTAGTCCCCCTGAATAGTTATTTTATTTAAATGTCTAATTTGTGCGAGATTGCAACATTATATTAGTGTTTACATTGTATGTGTATGTCATTCGATTTTGGAGTTACAGAAATAAAGACTTATTTAAAAAAAAAAAAACTTCTGTTTATCTAAGAAAGCTGAAAACACCCCCCTAATCAGCATACCTTGTAACAATTATAACACAATGTTGACTGCTGTATATTTGACATTTTACCTACTATGTCTGTTTGTTTTGTTAACGCATCGTTCTCAATATAATAAAATGTGATGCGACAATCATACAAGTGAGAGGTTTAGCCAGCTGTAAACCAGGTTCAATCCAAAATTTTCTACAGAAGAAAATGTGTGTATCAAGTTAAAATTTGACAGTTGTAATCCATTCATTTGATGTGTTTGAGCTTTTAAATTTGCAATTAGGTTAGGAACTCTCCGTTTTGAATTTTACTCGGAGTTCAGTAGATTTGTTATCCTACTTTTTTTGTTCAGGCTCTGTAAAAAATAGTTGCAAAATTTTGCTTTTAACGGAACATTTTACAAATAACAGACAACAGCTGAATCCATCGGGTTTTGCCTGGCTACTATAAGTTAATTATAGTCATTTTGTACCTTAACCATTTCGTACCCCCCATTTAGTACCATGGCAAAACCATTTCGTACTCTGACCATTTCGTACCTTGACCATATCGTACCTCATTTAAGATTACTATGTATGCCATTTTGTACCTCATGGAAGATTAATATGTATGCCATTTCGTCTCTGATGTATATGCATGCCATTTGGTACCTCATGAAAAATTAATATGTATGCCATTTTGTACCTCATCGAAGATTTATATGTAATACCATTTCGTACCTCATGGAAGATTACGATGTATGCTTTATTGTACCTCATGGGCGATTATTATGTATAACTATTGAAGTTTCAAAGTGCTGCTTAATCAAACCAAGCACCGGTCTTTATAAAATTGTTACCTCTAGGTGCATAATTATATAATAAGACATATTAAAATCATGAAAAACTTTACAAAAATATGATACGAAATAGCTAACATGTATTAAGTCCATGAGGTACGGAATGGTAGATGCATTTGTCCCATAGGGTACGAAAAGTATATTATCGAAGGTACGAAATGGTAAATGTTGAGTACGAAATGGCAGAGGTTTGAAATGGTCAGGGTTCGAAATGACTTGTTCCCCTATAAGTAATGCAGCATCTGCTTATTCACTGTAATATTTTGTAATATCTGTATGTGTGTGTTTAGAAATCTGTGGTTATTAATAAATTGTTTCACATTTAATAAACCATAAAAAGTGTCAAATAAGTTAGGGTTTACAGATGGGTGCAGTCCTAACCTGTACAGCAAGTTAACTTGATAACCAGTCATTTGGACTGGTCAAAGTTAACCTGTGACCGGATTTAGGACTGCTCTGACCAGTCCTAGGACCAAAATCTAGTTGACTTGAAAAACGGACTTGGTCCTAGGACTGTTTTTTTGTCTGCCAAAAAGTAAACTTCGAAACAGGTTCGCTATTGATATAAGTTAACTTCGAACCAGTCCTGTCGTAAAGTTAACATAAGTTAACTTCGAAACCAGTCCTGCCACAAAGTTAACATAAGTTAACTTTTGCTTTGACAAATCCGATCGAAACCAGACATGTTCCCAAGTTAACTTTTGACTGGTCTGCTCAACACTTAGTTAACTTGTAACCAGGACTGCTCTACATCGATTTTTTAAAAATGTTTTTTTAATATCTTTGTTTCGTAGTATAAACATCGAAAATAAAGTAAAACTAATGCTTCCGTTATATAAACAGGATTTAATACAAATATTTGAAAATAAAGTACCCATAAAACGTTGCTTGTAACACAAATTTATCTGTGATCTGCCAATCTATAAATTCAAAAACGATCTTGGTTACAATGATAACGGGCAGTGAATATATATTCCAATACCTATCAGATTCAACCATATTTGCACTTTATTTATATGTATATCTATGAAAGGAAGCATTTTAGAGGAAAGCATCATTTTAACACATGACTACAAATTTTTGTTCGCATAAATTTAGGGTGCCATCATGTCCTCCTTTTATTCAAAATATTGATGCGTAAAAAAAATTTGTTACGTTTTGATACCTCATGCTGACTTGTACAACACAATTATTTGACCGCGTTGACCAAAACTGACCATGTGTGCACTTTTATTGATAAATCTATATACCTGCGTAGTAAATCTGCCATATTTTTCCAAATTTTTGTTCGCATAAATTTAGGGTACCAGCATGTCCTCCTTTTATTCAAAATTTTGATACGTAACAAAATTTCAGTAGTTTTGATACCTCATACTGATTTAACAAAATTATTTGACTGCATCAACTAAAACTGACCATATGTGCACTTTAATTTGTATATCTATATACCAGCATAGTGAATCAGCCATATTTGTTATGTCAGGATTCAATGTATATTACAATTGACAGCAATATTGCTATACAATAACAACAATTTTTTGTTTGCCTAAATTTAGGGTGCCAGCATATGTCCTCCTTTTATTCAAAATATTGATACGTAACAAAATTTCAGTAGTTTTGATACCTCTTGCTGACTTGTACAACACAATTATTTGACTGCATCAACTAAAACTGACAATTTGTGCACTTTAATTTCTAAATCTATAAACCAGCGTAGTTATTCAGCCGTATTTTTTATGTCAGGATTCAATGTATTGTAGCAGACAGAGTTATTAGTTAATTTTTAGCTCCCTTTGATAAAACTCTAAATTTCATATTTGATGAATTTCATTGTTAATTAATTTACATGAAGCTTATTAAGGATATATTTGTTAAATTACATAGATTTTGCTATTTTAATTCATTGGTTAAAGATATTTATTTAAATTGTAAAGTTTAATATTTGCATCGTTGCAAATTCTTTGGTTACCTTCTGTGAGAAATTTATATATTTTATATAACTAGTTTTAGATTCTTATTTTGAATCCTCTGAGGACTGACATTCAGTCCAACCTAGGAAAGCCAAGCTTTCCAACCAGAACATAGGTTAGTGCATTTGCTACATACCTCCATAGTACGTAAGTGCATTTGCTACATGCCTTAATAGAGGTTTCCAGATTTGCTACGTATCAGGTACGGTTGGTACGTAACACAACCGTTGGTGCTGTTTGGGAGGTTTCATTTAATGCATGAGATTATTGTTTGTATCATGATAAAAATAGAGAAACAAAATTGCATATCAGTGATAAAAACCGTTATCTTTTATTTTATTACGATTTCACTGCTTCAAGAAAACCGTGCACGTGATATTATACGATAAAATTTATTTTGTGCACAAGAGAATGAATCAAACAGTCCTTACTGGAACTGAGTTACCTCGACCTTTATATTCTAAATATAGATTTGCGTTTCTGTATGGCTATATTTCTGTTTTTTGTATATTAAGAAAAGGATTAGAAAAAAGAATGTTTTCTAATACTTAAATATAAATTGGAATAATTAGAAATTACTTATTTTAAATAATATCTTACTTGTACCTTACTGGTGTCGTTAATGACTACATAGACAGATCCAGGGGAAGGGGGGCTTGGGCCGTCCCCCCCTTTTTCGTGGCAAAAATTTGGTTGATTATATAGGGAATCACTGAAGCATGGATGGAGCGCCCCTCCCCCTTTTATGAAAAGTTCTTGATGCGTCACTGAACTAGTACACGTGCTAATGGCAAACATGAGTTCAAAATTGTATTGATTTCTCATTAAAGAAATTTTTATTAATTAAGCTATCTTTTTGATCATTTGAGCAACATTTTTTCATAAAACGCAACACACATTGTAAAACTATCAATCTATCTCTTTCCTAATATTTTGTCACTGAACTTTTAATAAAATTGTTGATTATATTAATTACTTAAAGAATGAATATAAATTTTATGACACTAACGAAAATCATTTTTTGAGTAGAAATATTTATCATCACGATGTTACTTCATCGTGTTAGCTTATTATTGTTATGTCACTAGACATTGTTATCACATTAATATTTGTAAACATTGTCGCGAGTAAAATTGCACATGCCTGCGAGTAGTATAATATAATCTACGAGGGGTAATATTAAACCAATATGCATCCATTAATCCTTCTGTCGTACAGCATTGCCAGAAACACAGCGTATTTTGTTCACTGATAACGGCAATAATTTGACGCTATATTTGCACTTAGTCTAATGCAATATGAATATGTCTTTCTAACTCTTCGTAATGTTCTACGGAAAATACTGTGTTGCTATATAATGTCTTTTGCACCATTTACAACTGATTTATGGACTCAAATTAAGGATCATTTTCATCGGTTGGTAAATGTTTCTTTGTAATTTGGTTCAGGTTTATATGTACTAGTATCATGAAAACGATATTACTTAAAATAGTTTAACTCCAGTTTTTCTGAGTTTTCTCTCTCGGCTTACTGCGAAAAAGATATTAAAAAAGGGGATTTTTCTAAAATTTATAGAGCATATTGATTTTATGAGGTTTTTTTTTATAAAGAAAAACTTTAAGCCCGACGGTAAAGATAATTGTCCAAAAAGGAAGGATGCCAAGGAAATACGATATCAGCCATATCTCTATGCATAATTGTTCAAATTGAAGATGTAAACGACCTTGTATTTTTTATAACTTCATTCCGGATGTCTGATTTTTTTTTTATATCTTTATTCAATTCTTCAACATATATATACAACAGATATATTACATATTACACAAAATTATCACAAGGCAATGTTATTAAGTAAAATGACATACATAATCAGTACAGTAATCAGAAATCACGCGTTTTGACACTTTCGGTTTCTTGCAACAGAGTATTATTTTTTTAAAAAGTATGTCTGATCATGTCTCCCTGGACTTTTTTTTTATCTTATTCTACAAGTGTAACAGACCTCTCGCGCACTGACTGAACAAAGATTTGGTTTTATATTAATTTTGTCATTTTTCTTTTGTTATTAAGGTCAATTTATTTTGTTCAAATACATTTTATTTGATCATGTTTTCTAAAAACTTACCAAAATAAATACAAAACTTTAGCATTTTATTATGATACATAAAGTTATTACAAACAAAATTTATAAAGTTTTAAATTTGTTTTGTAATTTAGCTTCTTTGTATCTATGTAGTTTCACGGGGAAATAACTCTTAACTATAAACCTTTCGTACCGACGGTTACTTGCAACGGTTGCTTGAAAGCATAATCGAGTGCACACACTATTGTTTTCTACGAATACAAGAAGAAACCACATGAAATTAGTCCCAAATTACAGCTAAAAATTCTTTAAACAGTTATGCATATGATTCCTAAAACATTTGTTGATATAAAGTGTATACATCAATAATTTTCAAAAGTTAAATAACGGCTCCCACTTCGTACTACGGTTGGTACGGTAGCAAATCTGGAAACCTCTAATAGTACGAGTTAATTTGAAGTCTTTGAATGCTCCATTTCTAATTATTTTGGCATATGATAATAAAAGTTGTACTTTATTGATTAAATTATATATTGTTTTCAGTTTTTGGTTTTCATTTACTTAGATATATTATAGCGCATCACTTTTGGCATCAGTCGTTTTCCGCACACATCAGTTTACAAACTAGAATTAGCTGTGGTCCGCATCCCCGAATCTTAGGCAGAATTGTTCCTGCTACATTTGGTAGTGCGGGTGGGGTGTGGAATTCTAAAGCAGCTTTTCTGGTTTGTAACTGAACAAAATTTTATATAAGAAATGGAGCAGACATTTGAGTCAGTTATTGGTGCTACTGAATATGACAGTCCTAATCAGAGCAGTTTTGAATAGTTATTTCTGGGGTATTTTAATTTTATTTTCATAGTTTGGTTCATTTTGTAAATGTTTATTCAGTTATGATTAGGTTTGAAGAAAAACCTTGTTTGTTTGATGGTATCAGCATTGATATTACAGATTATTCTGTTCATTTTGAGACAGTTTCTCTTTGGAATCAGTGGAATGAATTTGAGATGGCATGTCAGTTAATAATGAATTTGAGAGGTGATGCTCAAACTACTTTACGTTTCTTAAAGAGGCCACAGTTATACGATTATGACTGCTTGAAAAATGTTCTCATTCAGAGGTTTAATCCTAAGGAGAGGGTGGCTTATTTTAAATTTCAACTGCGAGTTTGTAGTTTGAAGGAAAATGAAACAATTTCAGAATTTGGTCAGCGTTTCAAGATACTTGCTTATAAGGCTTATCCTGATAATTTTTCAGATTTAGATGAATATTTTACTGACTTATTTACATCATGTTTGAATATTGAGATGGCTAAATTTGTCACTTTTAAGCATCCTCATAGTTTAGATGAGGCTTTATCACTAGCTATTGAATATGAAGCTGTTCATTTTTCTGGTGATCGTGAGATTATTGATGAGACAGAAAGTTCAGTTTGTTGTAATACTGTTCACACGAGTTTTGAAACTTTAATTAGTATATTGAGGAGGCGATTGAGGTCACGAAGGAAACGTAAACAGAAGAGGTGTTTTAAATGTCATCAGTTAGGTCATGTCAGGTCTAAGTGTTCAAATGTGTCTTTTATAGCTCATGCTAGAGATGAAAGGTCTGCAGATATTCAAGTCAAGCTCTCAGAAATAGGCGGGATGTCGGAGAACGATTTAAATCATATTTTTTGCAGTTCAGATTGTGTAACCTTGGTTTAATGTTTGTTTTCACATTGTGTTGTATATTTATAGTTTTACTTTATATTCATTTCAATATACTCAGAGGTGTCACAAGCCTCAATTTTGGCTGTTTGATTTTTCTTTTTCCAAGGGAGGGATGTTACACATGCCAACTGGTTTTATTTTTCATTTTCATTACTGGCTTAAATTATGGCTGATCTTCTGTGTTGTTTGAAGTGTAGACTGTTAGCTAGTATAAGTAGGAATTGGTTTGATTTATGAGTTGTTGCTCGTTTGTCTGGATTGTAATCTCTAGCTAAATATTTACTATTTAGAGAGTTTACGGGAGACCGACTTCTTGACTTTTGTCATGGCAGAAACCAATAGAGTGAAAGTTAAGTTTGAAGTTGGGAACACTTCTAGCGCATACAGAAGCATCTGGTCCATTTTATTTTGAGAACCTTGCTATTACATTTGGGCATCGTCCATTTTATTTAGAACCTTGCACGAAATTTGGGCATCGTCCATTTTATTTTGAGAACCTTGCTATAAAGCTGGGCATCGTCCAACTTTATTTTGAGAACCTTGCATACAGATGGACCCGATCCATCTCCGGTGGCACAACGTCTGTGTTACCGTTATCAACAACGTTGGAGTGCAGTAATAGAACCCGGTGGTACACGTTAAATGTGCCACTGTGAGATCAACACTGGTGGACGTTGCCTGGTATGAATTTTCATGTTGGATTTTAACATTAGCAGTGCCGTTACCCTATGTGCCGTACCACTGATTCTGATGCCTACTTACCAAGAAGACCTCAAGTCGTGTCCGTTATCCTTTGAACCTAATGCCGATGTGTGTTTGTGTTATACAGTGACATTTATTTAAAAATCTAGTTTTACATTTGCTTGAAAGACATTTAATCTGATGAAGGTTGATGGACTTTTGTTTAATTTCACCGTCAAATGTTATTTCATATACATTTGTTTTCAAAGGGAGGAGGAGGGTATCAGAATGCTGTTGCGGTCTCCTCGAACATTCTCGTGATTCAACTTTAACTGATGTATTTTGGATTTAATGTTTGATCCTGACATTTGTATTTTGCGTGCGTATTGATGCAGGTACATGAATTTGATAGACATTTCAGTTTGCAGACTTTAATTATGAAATTTATTGTTTGTCTTAGGGGGAGGAATGTAGCAGAAAGAGTTATTAGTTAATTTTTAGCTCCCTTTGATAAACAGTAGTTTTGATACCTCTTGCTGACTTGTACAACACAATTATTTGACTGCATCAACTAAAACTGACAATTTGTGCACTTTAATTTCTAAATCTATAAACCAGCGTAGTTATTCAGCCGTATTTTTTATGTCAGGATTCAATGTATTGTAGCAGACAGAGTTATTAGTTAATTTTTAGCTCCCTTTGATAAAACTCTAAATTTCATATTTGATGAATTTCATTGTTAATTAATTTACATGAAGCTTATTAAGGATATATTTGTTAAATTAAATAGATTTTGCTATTTTAATTCATTGGTTAAAGATATTTATTTAAATTGTAAAGTTTAATATTTGCATCGTTGCAAATTCTTTGGTTACCTTCTGTGAGAAATTTATATATTTTATATAACTAGTTTTAGATTCTTATTTTGAATCCTCTGAGGACTGACATTCAGTCCAACCTAGGAAAGCCAAGCTTTCCAACCAGAACATAGGTTAGTGCATTTGCTACATGCCTCCATAGTTCGTAAGTGCATTTGCTACATGCCTTAACAGTACGAGTTAATTTGAAGTCTTTGAATGCTCCATTTCTAATTATTTTGGCATATGATAATAAAAGTTGTACTTTATTGATTAAATTATATATTGTTTTCAGTTTTTGGTTTTCATTTACTTAGATATATTATAGCGCATCACTTTTGGCATCAGTCGTTTTCCGCACACATCAGTTTACAAACTAGAATTAGCTGTGGTCCGCATCCCCGAATCTTAGGCAGAATTGTTCCTGCTACAGTATAATACAATGGACAGCAATATTGTAATATAATAACAACAAATTTATGTTCGCATAAATTTAGGGTGCCAGCATGTCCTCCTTTTCTTCAAAATTTTGATACGTAACAAAATTGCAGTAGTTTTGATACCTCATAATGACTTGTACAACACAATTATTTGACTGCATCAACTAAAACTGACCATATGTGCACTTTAATTTGTAAATCTATATACCAGCATAGTAAATCAGCCATATTTGTAATGTCAGGATTCAATGTATATAACAATGGACAGCAATATTGCTATACAATAACAACAATTTTTTGTTTGCCTAAATTAAGGGTGCCAGCATATGTCCTCCTTTTATTCAAAATATTGATACGTAACAAAATTTCAGTAGTTTTGATACCTTTTGCTGACTTGTACAACAAAATTATTTGACTGCATCAACTAAAACTGACAATTTGTGCACTTTAATTTCTAAATCTATATACCAGCATAGTTATTCAGCCATCTTTTTTATGTCAGGATTCAATGTATAATACAATGGACAGCAATATTGTAAAACAATAACAACAAATTTTTGTTCGCATAAATTAAGGGTGACAGCATGTCATCCTTTTATTCAAAATATTCATATGTAACAAAATTACAGTAGTTTTGATACCTCATGCTGACCTGTCGAACAAAATTATTTGACCGCATCAACTTAAACTGACCATATGTGCACTTTAATTTGTTAATCTATATACCGGCATAGTAAATCAGCAATATTTTTTATGTCAGGATTCAATGTATAATACAATGGACAGCAATATTGCAATACAATAACAACAAATTTTTGTTCGAATAAATTTAGGGTGGCAGTTGAGCATGTCCTCCTTTAATTCAAAATATTGATACCTAACAAAATTTCAGTAGTTTTGATACCTCATGCTGACCATGCTGACTTGTACAACAAAATTTTTTGACCGCATCAACTAAAACTGACCATATGTACACTTTAATTTGTAAAGTTATATACCTGTATAGTAAATCAGCCATATATTTTGTGTTAGGATTCAATGTACAATACAACGGACAGCAATATTGCAATATAATAACAACATATTTTTGTTTGCATTAATTTTGGATGTCAGCATGTCCTCCTTTTATTCAAAATATTGATACGTATCAAAATTAGTGTTTTGATACCTCATGCTGACTTGTACAACAAAATATTTTGACCGCTTCCACCAAAACTGACCATATGTGCACATAAATTTGTAAATCTATATACCATATATTCCCGCATAGTAATTCAGCCATATTTTTTATGTCAGGATTCAATGTATAATACAATCGATTGCAATATTGCAATACAATAACAACAAATTTTTGTTTCGCTTAAATTTAGGGTGCCAGCATGTCCTCCTTATATTCAAAATATTGATACGTAACAAAATTTCAATAGTTTTGATACCTCATGCTGATTTGTACAATGAAATAATTTGACCGCATTGACCAAGACCAAAACTGACCATATGTGCACTTTAATTTGTAAATCTATATCCAGCATAGTAAATCAGCCATATTTTTGTATGTCAGGATTCAATGTATAATACAATGGACAACTATATTGCAATACAATAACAACATGAACAACAAATTTTTGTACGCATAAATTTAGGGTGCCATCATGTCCTCCTTTTATTCAAAATATTGATACGTAACAAAATTTCAGTAGTTTTGATACCTCATGCTGACTTGTACAATGAAATAATTTGACCGCATTGACCAAGACCAAAACTGACCATATGTGCACTTTAATTTGTAAATCTATATCCAGCATAGTAAATCAGCCATATTTTTGTATGTCAGGATTCAATGTATAATACAATGGACAACTATATTGCAATACAATAACAACATGAACAACAAATTTTTGTACGCATAAATTTAGGGTGCCATCATGTCCTCCTTTTATTCAAAATATTGATACGTAACAAAATTTCAGTAGTTTTGATACCTCATGCTGACTTGTACAATGAAATAATTTGACCGCATTGACCAAGACCAAAACTGACCATATGTGCACTTTAATTTGTAAATCTATATACCATGTATACCCGCATAGAAAATAAGCCATATTTTTTATGCCAGGATTCAATGTATAATACAATGGACAGTAATATTGCAATATAATAACAATAAATTTTTGTTCGCATTAATTTTGGATGTCAGCATGTCCTCCTTTTTATTCAAAATATTGATACGTAACAAAATTTCAGTAGATTTGATACCTCATGCTGACTTATACAACAAAATTATTTGACTGCATCAACTAAAACTGACCATATGTGCACTTTAATTTGTAAATCTATATACCAGCATAGTAAATCAGCCATATTTGTTATGTCAGGATTCAATGTATATTACAATGGACAGCAATATTGCTATACAATAACAACAATTTTTTGTTTGCCTAAATTTAGGGTGCCAGCATATATCCTCCTTTTATTCAAACTATTGATACGTAACAAAATTTCAGTAGTTTTGATACCTTTTGCTGACTTGTACAACAAAATTATTTGACTGCATCAACTAAAACTGACAATTTGTGCACTTTAATTTCTAAATCTATATACCAGCATAGTTATTCAGCCATATTTTTTTTATGCAGGATTCAATGTATAATACAATGGACAGCAATATTGTAAAACAATAACAACAAATTTTTGTTCGCATAAATTAAGGGTGACAGCATGTCATCCTTTTATTCAAAATATTAATATGTAACAAAATTACAGTAGTTTTGATACCTCATGCTGACCTGTCGAACAAAATTATTTGACCGCATCAACTTAAACTGACCATATGTGCACTTTAATTTGTTAATCTATATACCCGCATAGTAAATCAGCAATATTTTTTATGTCAGGATTCAATGTATAATACAATGGACAGCAATATTGCAATACAATAACAACACATTTTTGTTCGAATAAATTTAGGGTGGCAGTTGAGCATGTCCTCCTTTAATTCAAAATATTGATACCTAACAAAATTTCAGTAGTTTTGATACCTCATGCTGACCATGCTGACTTGTACAACAAAATTTTTTGACCGCATCAACTAAACCTGACCATATGTACACTTTAATTTGTAAAGTTATATACCTGTATAGTAAATCAGCCATATTTTTTGTGTTAGGATTCAATGTACAATACAATGGACAGCAATATTGCAATATAATAACAACAAATTTTTGTTTGCATTAATTTTGGATGTCAGCATGTCCTCCTTTTATTCAAAATATTGATACGTATCAAAATTAGTGTTTTGATACCTCATGCTGACTTGTACAACAAAATATTTTGACCGCTTCCACCAAAACTGACCATATGTGCACATAAATTTGTAAATCTATATACCATATATTCCCGCATAGTAATTCAGCCATATTTTTTATGTCAGGATTCAATGTATAATACAATGGATTGCAATATTGCAATACAATAACAACAAATTTTGTTTCGCTTAAATTTAGGGTGCCAGCATGTCCTCCTTATATTCAAAATATTGATACGTAACAAAATTTCAATAGTTTTGATACCTCATGCTGACTTGTACAATGAAATAATTTGACCGCATTGACCAAGACCAAAACTGACCATATGTGCACTTTAATTTGTAAATCTATATACCAGCATAGTAAATCAGCCATATTTTTTTATGTCAGGATTCAATGTATAATACAATGGACAACTATATTGCAATACAGTAACAACATGAACAACAAATTTTTGTACGCATAAATTTAGGGTGCCATCATGTCCTCCTTTTATTCAAAATATTGATACGTAACAAAATTTCAGTAGTATTGATACCTTATGCTGACTTGTACAATGAAATGATTTGACCGCATTGACCGAGACCAAAACTGACCATATGTGCACTTTAATTTGTAAATCTATATACCATGTATACCCGCATAGAAAATAAGCCATATTTTTTATGCCAGGATTCAATGTATAATACAATGGACAGTAATATTGCAATATAATAACAACAAATTTTTGTTCGCATTAATTTTGGATGTCAGCATGTCCTCCTTTTTATTCAAAATATTGATACGTAACAAAATTTCAGTAGATTTGATACCTCATGCTGACTTATACAACAAAATTATTTGACTGCATCGACCAAAAACTGACCTGCATATGTGCACTTTAATTTAAAATCTATATATATCCGCATAGTAAATCAGCCATATTTTTGATGTCTGGATTCAATGTATAACATAAATGACCGCTGTTGGGATGGCGCCTAATTATGTTTTCTCCTGGCACTCCTGTGAACATGTTAGTAGGACGGCAAATGTAAGCAATAAGGAAAACAATTAATGCAATTTTTTTTCCGCATACATTGAGAATGTCAGCGTTTCATAATATTGAACAGTCACTAGGGTGTGTAAAACGAAAATATTAGGCCGCATCATCCAAGTACATGTACCAACACTGACATGTCTGAATTCATTTGTGATTTTTAATAAAAAATGTATTTGAGGTTCTCTTCTGGTAATAGTATACTGTTAATATATTATGTCGGTTGATTGATTTTGTTTGTAGTTAAACGTCAAGTGACAACTATTTCATTCATGTGCACAAATCTCTCGACAAATCTGACGAATTTGACGAGATTGTTGGTAGTTTTACCACATCGTACCAGAGACATATAATTTATTATATGTCTCTGATCGTACATATCCGGACACTGTACAACTGTACAATTTTCGTTAGAATATTCTGCGGAAAAAGAATAGTAAATCCAATCCAAATAAGTAGAATAACAATGAAATATCAATGCATGTATAAATGCGTAAAGTAAAAATTATGAAGGGACAGGTAAAAAATGGGGAACGAAGTAACGTCGACAAAGATGTTGATATCCCATGATATACGAATGTTGTTCCGATGTGTTGGATAACCCTAATTTCTATCCGCCTTCTAATTAAAAAAATATGATAGCTCTATGTAATTGACTATTGTTTATAAGAATATATAAAAAGAAAAAAAGAAAGAATTGTGTTGTTATTAATAATGTCTAGTAGAGTATAGCGAGTAAAGAAATTTGCCATCAGAGGCCTTCTTGGGAGGAACAATGCGAATGTTGTTTATACATATTTTGATAAAGCTCAAGTCTGATATGAAAAGTCGCAAAAACGATAACATTTCATAAGCAGACAGGTCCCCTGGTCTGGTCAATAGCAGACTTGTCCACAGCTCTGGTCAGAAGCAGACCTGTCCACAGGTCTGGTCAGAAGCAGACCTGTCCACAGGTCTGGTCAGGAGCAGACCTATCCACAGGTCTGGTCTGGGGCAGACCTGTCCTCAGGACTGGTCAAAAGCAGACTTGTCCACAGGTCTGGTCTGGAACAGACCCGTCGATAGGTCTGCAGCAGTCATACAAAAGCGGACCGTAGGTCTGGTCCACCGTAGACGAAGTTAACTTGCTGGTCTGCTTAAATATTCTCAAGTTAACTTAAAAAGCAGTCAACAAGGTAACTCTAAGTTAACTTTTGTCAAGGTTAGGACCGCACCCATCTGTAGCTGCATGTTTAATTGTATAAATGCATAAACTCTATTAAACTGTACGTTTTTACTACACATCAGAATAACAGTTACGAACAATTCTCAATCATGGTCATTCTAGATATATGAACACATTAAATCAACCTAATCTGATACATGCATGACGCAGTTTACACTAGTTCCTTATCCATGTGTCACAGGTACGGTACGAAACGTTTTGTTACATTAATTTCACTTGCGTTTTTTCACACATGTGTCACAGACCGTTTCAAAACACTCGCATGAAACGCACGATTACATGCGTGAATACTGTGTATCACATCTATGTTCCACACATGTGTAACATATGTTGGTGGAAATGTATCAGTGCTTCAATTGTATTTATCATCACTTTTCTTGATTCTGAACAATATGAGAGGTATTTTTGAAATCACCCTTAGAATCTTAAAATCACTACTACTCCTATGCAACATACATTTTTATAATGGTTGATTAATCTACTAGTCAAGATACGGGGAGAGGATTTAAATTTCAAAACCAATTTTAAAATAAATATGTGCCTATCCAAAATCAGGAACCTTGACGGCGGTTGTTTTTGGTCAAATCTCTTGTTTTTCTTTGTTTATTTCAAGAATGTGTACTGACAGAAGATTTGTAATTGTTAATAATAAGTATCAGATCAAGTTCATTCTTAGAATAAATGATATATAGTCTATGCCTCTTAAGCACTGATATCATTTATCATATACTTGTATAAAATATTACTCAAATTTTACAGTTCAATAACATTTAAAAATATCAAAAGGCTATGAAAGTATTACTAGGTTTATTATCCAAATCCCTAAGAATTTCTATAGCGGGCTGATAAAGGTACCCTTATTGACTGCTTCCGGAATGTTATCACATGTCTTTCCGTTTGTTTCCGTGACGTTTATCACATGCAACTTCATGGTTATGAAAACAGAACAGCAAGTGATAAAAACTTTTCACAAAAGGGTTGAGGAGCAAAAATTAATTAAGTTAAATATGCTTTGAAAGACATAAATGGGGTGACAATGTTATTGAAGAACATGGTAATTGTTGTGACAAGATCAATACAATGCTTGAAATATCAATAAAAACAATTAAAGTGAAGATTTGTTTTGATTGTCTGTAAATATTATCCGAAAGTGCAAAGACAAACCAAAGTGAATTTTAATAGTTATTGCCTGTATTATTTCTGCTGAAGTATATGATAAAAAGATAATTACATGTCATTTTTTTTTTAATATTAAACATATTTTATTAACAATCACCTGTTACATCAACCCTCAGTTGCCCAGGGGAGCAACTAAGGGGGCCACAATTTTTACAGTCTCATTTTGTCTGGGAAAAAGCAAATGAGAAAAAAAACTCCAACTATCATGAATTATTAACATCAACCTTTATAAAAATTATCTATCCTCGTACAATTGTACATGTACCTGCAATCATTATCGATCTATATATCTTTACCTCTCACCATATATATAATTTTTTGAATAAAGTATGTTTTTTATCTTTATTTATTTCTCACAAAGGCTACCTGTATTTATTAAGCAGTTTCAATTTCATCGTACATCAAGTCTTTTGTTATGTTAATTTCAATTACATTTAATTTCTGGTCGAGTGATCATTTACCACGTGCGATTTGTTAAAGGGATGTGTAGTTCATTCCTAAAAGAAAGTGGATTAATGATTTTGATTTCCAAAAAGGATTTATTTCAAAGATATGGTGAGGAAATATTTGTTTATAAAATGAACCTGTTGATACAACATGTCGTGTTACATTTAGATGATATACATGAATTACATAATTACATGTAGGGAGTTGAGAGCAGTGTACATATTATTTTTCAATCAGTACCAAAGAGGTCATTGCATTGACCTGACCACGCAAAATATATATCTATATACAAAAAGTGTGTCATTTTTTATATTAGACCCTTTATCGGTCCTCGTTCATGATATTAGCACTCGAGCCTGCGACTCTTGGTCTGATACCATAACCTTAGGCCGATAAAGGGCCTGATATGAAAAATGCCATGTAATAATCTAAACGTATCGCACAGATACATGTTTGGCATTTTTTAACGTGTTTGCAAAGGGAAGCTGTTTTTGTGATATTTTTCGTCCTTGATAAGTTAACCAAACTTATCTTCATAAAAGTTGCTGTTTGTCTGAAAAAGTGAATATATATGTAGGCCGAACAATCAAATAATTTTATCATTTTACACAAACTGTGTTGGGACTGATTACTGAAAAGTGCCTATTGTTAAATATGTCGGATAGAATATAATGTAGCCGTGTGAATATATATATTTTACACACACAATAACGCTTTATGTCAATTATACATTTTAAAAATGTAGATATATGGTATGAATCAAAATTTATTGGCGTATTTTCTATTTCAGCTTAGAAACTTAAACTTAGACTCGAGGAGACAGAAAGACACATGAAAGGTGAAAACGGGAACTAAAACAAATTGATTAACAACTGACATGGGATTGTGGAAGGACTAAAAATGGATTTAAGGAGGCTCGAGGGTATCAAAATTTCAGAACAAAATTAAACATTTGTTTTTCATTACAAATTTTATTTATTACCTTTTGTAGTTGTTACTTTATCATATGATATCCTAAGCAGTATCAAATTCAAGAACTTTTTACATGTTTTTTAGATGACCAAGAAATAATTTTATAGCGGGAATGCTAATTATGTAAATTATTGTCAAACAATGCAGAAGACATTACTATGGAGAATAACAATTATATGAATCAACTATGATAGCAAAGATATGTATACGCAGTTTATATTCATTTAATCTACATATATCAGATGTATTCGATATTTTTAAACTTTGTGAATAAAATGTAAAGAAATAAAAATTGCTTTTCTTATTTGTTTCAACCTTTTAAAGTATGATTATTAAAATTTTTGAAAAAACGTACCCCCCTTTTGAAGTTATATGGTCTTCCCTTAGTCAGTGTCAGATTGTTTGAGGTAGGTACTGTCTTGTTCAATGAAGCTCATTAGAATTAGTGGAAATTAAGAAGCACTTATCATGTTAAAATCATGACAATCAATAGTCACTAAATTATCATATGTCCCTCTAATCTGGCAAATCATGATACTAGAACAATTGTAATTCTTGGGAATAAACTTCCTTCTCAATTTCTATTTTCTATACAACTCGCCCAACCCAAACCACAAACACTCTCACTAAGTATTACAACTTTATCAAACTAGCTACTACCACTTAAAAAGAAATGTAACAAACTAATTGAATAAAAATAAATATGAGGTTCTGGATGGGGGTCCTTTATATCTTTATTACTTTTTTTCAGACCATTAACATTTTCTCTGTTTCTTCATTTATAATTTGTCCTTTACTTTCAACAACTTCTCAAAATTCAGTCTTTACAATTTAGAAGTTGAACCCCATGATTCTCAATTGTTCTTTGTTCTATTTTTTGCTTTTTTACTCTCCTCTTTCCTTTCTTTATTTTTTCTCTCTTTATTCTGCACTTTAATTCGTCCATCATTCTTTTATTTTTCCCTCCCGAAACGGTTTCTAGACCCTCATATACGTACAACTACAACTACAAATGTACCAGAGTACGAAAACCCGGAATTCTCACCGTTACCATTTTGTATACTATGACGCAATACCATGGACGCTCACGAGCTGGTGATGGAGGTTCAATTTTCAAAACTAACTGCAAGAATGGAAACAGTCAGAGATATATGGTATAAACAACTTTGGTTGTTCAAACTGATGGTCAAACCGATAAACAAATAAATGGAAATAGATAACTTGTAGATTAACTGGAAGAAACCGGGGAACGATTGAAATGAAAGTCAACGCACCGAAAGTGATTTTGTTTTGATGAGTGATTTGGAAAGCACCAAGGAAAGGTAAAAATAAATTTATCATTCTCATTTTTTAAATGGATAAGCAGAAAGATGTAAGCATTAAATTATCTCCGTGTCGGCCATATACGGCCCCAGCTTGTCTGGCAAAACAGCCGTTGGATGTCAGAGTAATCTCGGACTCATCGTCAATACTCTGTAAAGACATCTTCCATACTTCATGTACTTCAAGTTTTAGTTTAATTGAGCATGTTCAGTTTGTATCATAAAATATAATAATACAACACTATCCGACATATGAATGGTATGTTTGTATCTGGGAAAAGGGTGTTACTAACTAAATTTTTATAGTACAAATGTGCCAAAAAATAGGGTCGTTGTTAGAACAGGGTCCCTTTTCATGTCCTGCTTGTAAGAACAGGGTCGCTTTTTCATGACCTTCTGGTGAGAACAGGGTCTTTTTTAAACAAAAAATTTGTCTTCTAGGGGGGAGGAGGGTTGGAGTGGTCCTGATTTCGAAATCCCGAGCATAAAAACATGAAATCCAAAGGGGTGTGTCTTTTCAACACCAAAAACACCACCAAACACCCTGAAAACCATTGACCACTAAGAAAAACTGTGATATACAATAAAACGATAAAACAAATTAAATTACTTATAATTTAATCAACTTTTAGATTTTTATGTTAAAATCAATAGTGAATATTAAACAGATACATGTATATCATGTTAAGGAGGGGTATTTGTGAAAAATACCAGTCAAAATAATGTTTAATTTCATGAGCCATAAGGCGAGGGAAATTCATTCTCAAGACTGGTATTTTTCGCAAATATCCCTCGTTTTATTCAATAATGATAAAGTTTTTGAAAGTCGCCAGAACCTGCTATAGCATTTTACTCAGAAGGAAAGGTTTTTTATATAATTGATTATGCTGTATTTTAATGATATTCATCAGCAAATATATATTATATATAATATGTACAATATCTTATTGTTTTTTAGTAGTATTGATTATACAGTCTCTTTGTTTAGGGGCCAGCTGAAGGACGCCTCCGGGTGCCGGAATTTCTTGTTACATTGAAGACCTGTTGATGACCTTCTGCTGTTGTTTTTTCTATGGTCGGGTTGTTGTCTCTTTGACACAGTCCCCATTTCCATTCTCAATTTTATCTCATAAATCTTTTAAGATTGGCACACACAATGTGAATTTAAAGTTTGTTGTTATACATGTATGTTTCATGTACCTGTATGAATATTTTATTGTGTCATGAATGTAATTGTACAAAATGTATGTGGTGAGACTTAAATAAAATATTGAATCTTGAATATTGAAAGCAAGACACAAAAGAATTTTTATGGTGTAGGAAATAAATATATACAAGTCACTTTATAAAGGGGGGATGCTATGTTATTATACAATTTTTGTCATGTCATTTTCATTTTGGAAAGGCAGATCATTAATCGTGTGGCTGTAATTCTAAAGAAATTAAAAATTTGGGCATTATATTGTTTGATAGACATGATAGGGTAAAATCATTTAATGTATATAGATATTCCCCATTTCCATTCTCAATTTTATTATCTATAGGTGTAATAAAGTCAGAACTGACACGAATACAGCACAAAATCGTGATACATAATACTTGCTGTCTGGTGTGAGCCGCACCTTGACCTATAATGGTTTACTTTTATAAATTGTTACTTGGATTGAGAGTTGTCTCATTGGCACTCATACCACATCTTCCTATATCTATTAGTATTGGGATCCCGAATTGAAATGCGCATGTATTTATGATTTTTCGAGTATAACTTGCACAGTATATAGCATAAAAAACAAATATCCATAGGTCAATGTATGATTTTCATTGACCAAATTTAACATCTTTGTATAACTTCAAATTTCAAATTCCTTAATTAATATCATGTTTTTTGCCCAAAGGTTGGCATTAATTTATTAATTAATCATAACAAAATCAGAGATGCATTGCAATTCAGCTTAATCAAAATTTGCACTATTGCGTTAACCCATTGCACATCAGCATGACATTTGCGGTTCAGAATCCTACATGTGATTACTTTTGAATTTCTTTGTCCTCAACAACAAAAAAATAATAAAATTTAAAACATAATTATTTTGTAATTTGGATTATGAGGGGGTTTATAATAGTTAGACAAAACACATGAACATGTGTAGCTATATGCTTTAAAAATGACATGTATAGTATATCAAACAATTAAAACTAAAGAAAGATGACAGTTGAGGATGCAAACAAAACTGTTTCCTTTATTAGTTATAATGAGTTATTTGAGAAGGAAAAAGAGATTTGTTTAAATATGTATTCTGATATTATGTGATTTTCAATGGTTTTTAGTTCCCTTCCTATGGTCTGTCCATCCAGTTTTCGACACTTTCGTATACCCCATTTATCGGCATTTTGTTTTTCGGTTTGTTCTTCGGTTTCTCTGTTCTCTGTTTGTCTTTCTTCAGGTTAAAATTTTTGGTCAAGGTAGTTTTTGATGAAGTTGAAGACCAATGATATTATCTGTCTAAATTTTATGCCAAATAAGAGTTTTGTTCCCAATTTCATGGTCCACTGAACATAGAAAATGATAGTGCGAGGGGCATCCATGAACTAGTCTATGGACACATTCTTGTTTCTTCATCCTTGAAGATATTGATATGATATTGTTTAATCATGACAAGTTACAGATCCAGTTTAAATTTTGTTATGGTCTGATGATTTTGAGCATTAATAATAGTCCTTGGTCTTACACAATTCACTTAAATAATTAATTTTCTACACTTTTTTATGCCCCACCTACGATAGTAGAGGTGCATTATGTTTTCTGGCCTGTGCGTCCGTTCGTCCGTCTGTCCCGCTTTAGGTTAAAGTGTTTGGTCAAGGTAGTTTTTGATTAAGCTAAGTCCAATCAACTTGAAACTTAGTACACATGTTCATTATGATATGATCTTTCTTATTTTAAAGTCAAATTAGACTTTTGACCCAAATTTCACGGTCGACTGAACATAGAAAATGAAAGTGTCAGTTTCAGGTTAAAGTTTGTGGTTAAGGTAGTTTTTAATGAAGTTGAAGTCCAATCAACATGAAACTTAGTACACATGTTCCCATATGGTATGATCTTTCTAATTTTAATGCCAAATTAGATTTTTTTTCAATTTCACTGTCCATTGAACATGGGAAATGATAGTGTGAGTGGGTCATCCGTGTACTTTGGACACATTCTTGTTTAATCATGCTTGAAGATATTGATTTGATATTTGTTATATAGTTTACACCATGACAAGTTATAGATAAAGTTAGAAATTTGTTCCAATACAATGAAATTTAACTGGTAGGGGACTATATTGCAATGCAACACTGACAGAATGCTTGTAAATATACAGATGTTCATGTATCACTGTAAGTAATAATAATATTAACCTTAACTTGATTATTTTGCTTGCTTTAAAATCAAGATAAATTGATAGTTAGTTGTTTGTTATAATAAACTTTGCATCTTGCTTTATTTCAGAATCTGCCATGGAAAGAAACTGTTTAAAGAAGAAGAAAAAAAGATGAAGAAATAAACTTTAACTTGTGTTACATTTTATTATACTATTAACAAATCTTAAAAATATATTCTGTTACCAAAGATGAGAATTTATTATCAATCATGCCATTTGAAGGAAACGTGCATGTATCAAAATTGGTTTAATCTTAAGCTGATGGGATGGTTAACGGGTTCTCATCTGAATGATACAATTTGTAAGCGCTCTTAAAAATTCTAAAAAAAACAACATGTCAAAGTGCAAACTGTATAGCTGTAGATTCTTTATTGATTGAAACATCTGCATTCAGACGAAATGCCCATATGATGCAAGATATAATTGATACCATGAAAGTTTTATTTCAAAAGCATAATTCACATCATGATGAAAATGAGAATGACATTGGGGAATATATCAAAGTGACAACATTCTGACCATAGAAAAAATAACAGCAGAATGTCACCAACGGGTCTTCAATGTAGCGAAAAATTCCCACACCCGGATGCGTCCTTTAGCGGGCCCCAAAACAATACTAGTTCAGTGATAATCATGACATGTTTTGTTCATATATCCTACATGTTATTAGAACACCTCAGTTAGTCTGAAATTGCTTGCCTTGAGTGCAGGAGTTTATTAAAGGTTACAACAGAGACCGAGTCAATGCAACGACTTGAAAACTGGTATAAGCTGCTTTGCTAGGCAAAAAACATTAAGAAGTAAAAACAAAGACTGAATCAACACATAGTCAGAATTTTGTGTCCAGGTAGTGTGACATATCTTCCTGCAAACTGTTACTTTGTGAGTTAGGGTGTCAGTCTTATACAAATTAGGGTTAGATCTCATTTCTGATTATCATGATCTCATAGCCTGAATATGTATCTGACCTGCAACTGGAAGTAAAGCAACCATCATCCAAACATATGTTTACCATACGGTTTATGAATATCTGTTTACCATGTGTTCCCAAACATACGGTTACCATGAACATGCATTTACCATGTGTCTTCAAACGCATGTTTCACATATGGTAAAATGGGATTCCAGATTTGAGAATCAAAAACGTTTATCTAAAATGGAAAAAGACCAGTATTTGTATTTACTACATCAATGTTAATTTGCTTAATTTTAAAGACAAATATCCTGAAAAATGAAATATGGTAATTTATGAGCGATTTTTAAAAGGCTTACAAGGTTGTCGCACCGCCATTTTTTGACGTAAAAACGAACTCATCTCAAATTTACGTCAATTGGTTGCTTATCATTGCTCTTATAGTGGTAGAATTTTATTATTATTTAAAATGTTATTTTTCTTAACTTTTCAAAAATGTAAAATACATCAATTTTCAATAAGTAGTTAAAAAGTACCGTCGATTTTGCGGAGTCTTACAAGAATGTCGCACTTGCTTAAAAACAACGTTCTAGTCGACGTTTTGGTTTGAACGTTACGAAATATTTGCGACGTTGTGTTACGCTTACATGTACGAACATCGCGCGTAACGTCTTACTGTTTTTCTGGGTATCCTTCATGTGTCTTGCTTATTAATAGATTATATCATAATTATGAGAATTTGTAGTGTTTATTTTTTTTTAAGAAAATAGTGTAAATTTTAATAGATGTTTCTGTGTAGTTTTAATTTACATGTATGTATATAGTTAAAGTTTATATGTTTAGCAAATACAAAGGCCATCCCAAAGATAGTTTGTCACCACTTCTTTTCGAGGAAAGGGTGTGGGTGTTTTTTACCTTTCTCTTTTTATCAAGTGACTTACGGTATAATGGAATTACAGTATATCTCAACATAAATTTTGAATATCCCAACATGTTTAAAATACTGAATAATTCATTAACGCTGAATTATGAGCAGTTATCAGTGATGTCTAGATCATGTATAAAAAGTGTTGCTACACATAAATCAAACTATACGGGTTACATTTTTTTAATTCAAAACCATAGGCATATTATATAGGTAATCATTTTTATTCAATGAACTTGGTGTGCCTGTATAGTAGAGTAGATAAATGTTAATACAATGTTTCAACCTGGAATATTTCTATGTATGCTTTTCTCAGTGTGTAATGTTTAACTTGACGGATGTCCTTAAACATAAATAAATGTATATCAATTGTTATTTTTATTGTCTGACTGCCATATTAAAAACTGTAAAATATAACAGAAATTGTCATGATATAGCATATCTTTAGCATTGAAGTAGCAAAATTAAAATCAATATTTCAGCTTTCAAATTGTCTTCTTTCAAGGATCTATCATAAAATCATTTCCAGTAAAGGTTACACACCTGTTACAATGTTTTAGAGGTTTATAGGAACCGAACTGTTTAATGTGCCTTGCTATTACAACGTCTCCAAAACAGCTAGATGAACATTGTATCAAAGTTTTGGGGAAAATACATTGAAGAAATCACACAGACTGTCTTTCCATGTTCATTGCAAGGAAAGCTCAAAAATGCTTGAACTAAACTGATGAAACTACACAAATGTTGTGCACTACCTATTAAGATGTGCATAAGGAAATAAGTTGGTTTGATTATAGTGAACAATATGATTAAAAAGCTTTGCAATAATCTTACTAAAAAGATTCACTAATAATACCAGTAAATTGTGATATTGCTTCAGTAAAAATAATGCATTCAGTATTAATATATATGTACCGAACCTTCTAGTAAATGTAACTAGTCATGATAATTAGTCTCATTGTGTTATCTTGTTATTATTACTTGTTGGTTAGTAAATGATTACTGACATTGGTAGTTATAATCACAAGACATACTAGTAGAAATTTACTAGTTCAGATAGTAAATCTACTAAACCACTGGTGTTTCAATGGACAGTAAAATTTACTACCTTTAATAGTAAATTTTACAAATATAGCAATACAATCATTCTCACTGTAACATGTGTAACTATATAAACTTTTCCATGAATAAACAAGAAAAAAATGAAATTGAATATCTAGAATGACATGCATAATAGAGAAGAAGAAAACCTTACGAATTACATATACAGTTCACTATAATTGTCTTGTTTCAAAACATCTCGACATGGGGAAAGGGAGATAACTAATTATCCAAAGTAGAATTAGCTACTAATTTAAAAAGAAGAAAAAGGCTATGTACAAAATAAATTTGTAATACTTCCTCTCTATTATCAAACAAAGTTTGAAACATTGAACTTAATTTCAATATACTAGTCTTATCTTCATGACTAAATAACTTGATGTAGTGCATGGGTGTTTTAAAGAGATTAACCCGTGACCTATAACATCCACATATTTGCCTGTTGCAAACCAAATACATGTACCTGTCACACGATCATATACTTAGTGCACAAAATGTATGCGCTTCATCTCTAAAACCTAATGTCTTTGAATGTGTATTCGTCCAGAATATATATACAACATTTACCATTAAACATACAGATAAAGCATGGTTGGCACGTGCAGCCGCACTAACTATTTCCGTACTTCTTCTTCATGCACCATTACTCATAAGTTATGACCCGAATAATCAACAGCCCAAGCATTGATTTAAACTCCATTATCGAACATGCATGCAGATTTAACATGATTATGTTTTCGTATCTCAATCACGCCATTGTTTCAGAAAAACTCATATTTGAAGAACAATAATGTGTTTTTGTGTGTGTTTTTTTTTTGTGGAGACTATATTGCGATCACGTGATGATGTAAGTTCCCATATACATATATGCATACGTCTGAAGTCAAACTTCTGACCTTCAGTAGTTTCATCGATTCAATGTTTTCAGCTTCATTTAGTGCTGTGTAAATCCGTAAACCTGTATTTCTAATGCTTTTAATGTTAATTCATCAATTCTAAAAGAACAGTAATGGCTACACGATAACTTGTTGTAAAATCTACTTGACAAGATAAATGCATTTTCTTTTATCGAACATGATGTATTTCTGCATTTAAATGTCATATAGAAATCAATAAAAGACTATTGCTTATGCAATTTACTATACGGCAAATGAATTTAAGTACTTTCAAGTACGTTATTGGAAACAACTACAAGTATTTTCAATATGATCAGTGTGCGAAGCTCACCTACTAGGTAATTATTGGTGTTGAAAAAACGCTATTGTATATGAAAATAAGGAAATATGATATGAATACCTATATAAGAAAAAAAAAACATAAAACAATAAACAAAACAAACATGCATGCAAACATAAAACAATCAAAAACGAACCGAAGCGAAATCAACAATATATCAAAACGAACCGAAGCGAAATCAACAATATATCAAAAAGTAAAATCACAAAAATACTGAACTTAGAGGAAGATCAATTGGGAAAGTCCATAATCACATGGCAAACATCAAATAACAAAACGCATCAAAAACGAATGGACAAAAACTGTCATATTCCTGACTTGGTACAGGCATTTTCAAATGTAGAAAATGGTGGATTAAACCTGGTTCTATAGCGCTAACCCTCTCACTTTAATGAATAGAAAAGAAATCAAAGGAAGCGAAATGAAAATCACATAACTATATTATTTAAACGAAACAAAATGTGAATATTCGCTTAGCTGCATTTATGTTTTGAACGAGTAGTTTAATAGAACGAAGGAATCATTTGAAGATTCAGTTGAAATAGACTTTTACGTCTTAAGGCAAATATAATATGCATATCCGTAGGATAACACGTTATGAACAAAGACTTGAACAAGACCGACAATCCGAGTCGGATTTCAAACGTGCATCTTTACATGACAACAGTCCGCAATCAAAGCGTGAACACGCTGAAAAGGCAGTTAATTACATGTTGTGTGTATTTCTAGTCTTGTTATATCATTATCTTCCATAGTACAGAGGTGGTTTGTAGTATTTAAGATTTAGAGTTCTCTTGTACCTAGTTCACCTATATTTATAGTCTACTGTTTACAGTATATTTTCTGTACCTCATGAAATAAGACGTAAAAGAACTTTTCCTTTTTAATATAAATAGACTATTTTTAATTATTGATTATATACGCATATTCAATGACTCCCATCCTATTAAAAAATAGTTCATAAAGATTGAATAGTCACCGTACTGTGTGTATTGCAAGAACATCAAGTAACATAATTGTAAATGTACATAGTAATTATAACATGTCAACTCTTTTGATGACCATACTTTTTCAAGCAAAATTATTTGTCAGTATAAACATTATAAGATAATCTACCGGTATGAATGATAAAGGAGTTTTTAATTTAGAAAACAATGACATCTGGTGGTCATAATAGCTGTCTCATTAGCATTTAACCACTTCCCATGTTTGCTATTAAGACAATACATCCGGGTGCGGGAATTTTTCGCTACATTGAAGACCTGTCGGTGACCTTCTGCTGTTGTTTTTTTCTATGGCGAGGTTGTTGTCGCTTTGACACATTCCCCATTTCCATTCTCAATTTTATGTAGAAGAAAAGGATTCAACGCAAAAGCAAAACTTACTTGTAAATCTACGAAATTCTCTTTACGGTATGAGTTTTTCTCATTGTTGGAGATTGTACAGTAGTACCTATAACTGATTATACCCATTTCTTATGCACTTTAGTTTGATAAACTCACTAAATATCATGTACATGTATATACAGTGTACCACATCTCCTTATTTTTATATGCATTACAATAACATGAACAATTATAATTCAAATCCATATATCACTGCAAAATGAATTGCACCCCTTTCATTTATGCATCTTTTGGCAAAATACAAGTTCTAAAATGACACAATATAAATTTATTTATATAAAAATAAAATAAGTATACGACTCTTAAATGGTATAAAACATGCACTGCTGTGTCATGATTTGCGAAATCTGTGCTGAAAACATAGGCATTGATGGTGTTTGAGTAATTCCATCTGTGAAGCTCAACATACATTTTAAGCTCATCAGTCGGTGGTGGACAGTTATATATCCTTTCTGCAGGATGAATGACTTTTCAGGAAAACCAATTTCACAAATCAAAACTTGCCTCTAGATTTCTCCTACAATATTCATCCAGTTTAGTTCTTTTGGTTTAACGGGACACCGTCACGATTTTTATTTTTGCAAACAATTCAGCCTCTTGCTTGCAAATGGTGCATGAAAATAGACTGGGTTTGGCAGTAGACACGTCTCTTTAAGGTGGGATTGTACCCTGAAAAAAGTTTTATAACATTAGCTATTTTGACACTTGTGAAAGACTTATGCAACACACATACCTAAATAACTATAATATAGAAGAGAGCATCATTCATGTCATTCTTTTGTTCCTGTTTACATATTGTCATTGATATTTTTCAAGAAAGCCTATGAAGCATAGCTTATGCGTTCCTGTCATTACATCATAAATTAACATAATTACTGCTAAAATAATTCTCAGTATGATATACCTCTTGTAGGAAAACCTTATTATTGTAGAATTCACCAAAAAATCTCAATCAGATGACATTGAATCGTAATGCCAAAAATTATGATGTCTTGAATTAACCCCCCTATATATGCATGAGCCATGGCGTTGATCCAACTTTTCCTTCTTATTAAGTCATTTGGAAATACATGTCCTCCTCTGAAATGACAATCAGGTACACAACAACGACTGTACAGCCCTAGTCTTCAGTATATATCAGTCGTTCAGAAATATTTAAACATCAACAAATGTTAAGGACAAGAAAACACTAGGTCTACATCAAGATAAAAGATACGTACATACAACCCGTGTTAATGCGTAAGAGAAATATATCTGGTTAAACTATGCATAAAGTAGATATATTGCATTACGTTACATTCTTCCTAAAATCACGTGGATATGTTTACATATTTAGACTTGACCCAGTATGGCCCGTTCCAGTGGTTGTAGGTCACCACCGTCGTTTAAACACTAGACTAGAGTCGTGTATAAGACAATACAATGCTTAAGCTTCTACTATTTGTGTGAAGTGAATCTTTTTGTTCTGTACATTTAAATTGTTTTACCTGATATCTATCTGTTTCCTTCTCAATTCACTTTCTCTGTCAAATTCTTCGAGCTTCTTCAAAACATATGTTTTACTGCGCCGCGCCCGGAAGTGAAAAAAATATAAGAAATCCTCGTAAATTAATGCCATTTTCTATTTTGTGGAATCCATTTTGTTATAATTATTATATAAAGATAAACAAAAGTTACGATCAATTATGAATTTGCATATCATTATACCGAAATTTTATGAACTATTTTTCCATAGCTGTAAGTCGGTCATTTTTGCGGGAAATCATATACACATACACACGTAGATTGACTGGTATCCGATCGTAATGTTACACATATGTATATCAAATAGCTAATGCCCGGAACGTAGTAGCGGGAACCAGGATAATACGTAGACAACATACATAACTAATACCGAAATTGAAAACGCTTACGGTTTCTCGTTCATAAATCGAATTCCGCTTTGAATTATAGAAAATGCAATATTAATCATGCTCAGTCGACCTTTCATTGTTATATCAACGTCTGAACTGATTAAAAAATCTTTAGATATCAGATAACACTCGAAATTGACCCGACCTCTTTCCACACGGAATACAAATAATGATAGTTTGTAATCAGGTTGACTGCTTATAATGCAAAATACACATTTATAACAAGTTTTTTTAAACGAACAATGCACACTGATCGTTTCTATATTTCCCAATGTAAATGAAAGAAACAAAAACCATATCATACCATAAAAAGGAGAGGAGAAAATTGAACATTTCCGGATCTATTTCTGGCCAAATAACCCCCTACATAGATGCGTATGAAAAGATGTACCTCATGACTTGAAAGTCAGGCCTTAAAGAACTGCCTTTAAAAACTAATACATGACCCTACCAGGATATAACTTCGACTCTGGATACACCAGTTGTTCTCTTACTCCAAAATATAATTAAATTGGAGATTTACATCGTGAAAAGGTATAATCTGTGTAAATTTACAAATTTTAAAGATAGATATGATGTATATGTTATCTACATTTCAGCCGGTTGCATATAGTGTGAAGTCAAAGGTAATATCTTTCGTTAGCTTGCTTGCTAGCTGAACCGTAAAGTCATTATTAGGTAAGGTACCCTACTTTCGAAGTGGTTATCTGTCAGAGTAGTCTACTCTTAAAGAAGGATAGTTTATCTTACCTAATAATGACGTCACGGTTCAGTTAGCAAGGAAGCTAACCATATATTTTACCTTTATCTACACACTCAATGGAATCGGCTGTAAGTATTTGTATCTGATAATTTACCAAATCTTTACTGCAAACGGGGATACGTCACGGTATTTTGAGATGGCCAAAGGTGCGTTATTATCTTCTGTCTATACCTTTCGCTACCGCTCATATTCCTCGTTGTTACTCTATTATGTCTTTTTCCTTTCATTCGTATTTTACACCACCACCCTTTTATCCACTCAATCTGTAGTATTTATGTTTTCCTTTATTTCAAATTTTGTAAAATCAATCATTATTTTTGTAGATATTGAGAAATATAAATCATATTATTTTTTATTTCGATTTTGTTTTATTTCGTTGGTTCCGTTGATTCCGTTATTTTTTTGTATCCTTTCGCACATTATAGGCAACCAGTGTTTTTCTCTTTCATATCCAATATTAAATTCACAACGATATTTTATATACTATTACAATTATTTTCGTGTCTTATTTTTTCGCATCCAGAGGAAGGTAATAAGGTATTATTTATTCAATTTCAAAGCAAACTTGATAGTAGTCCTGTTATTGTGTATTGATTAATAACGTATACAATTCTGTGATAATATCATATCATATGAATAAATAATAAGATTGCGATGAAATCAACAATAAAATGAAGACAATGGTGTATATTTCTGTCACGAGATCTGTTTTTCAAAATCAATCTATTATACAGATTAGAATGCGCATGACACGAATTTTTTGTTTAATCTTTACAAAATACCGTAATATAAATATAAGGAAAGGTGTTATGATTGCTAATGAGATACCAAGTCACTAGAGTCAAAATTGATTTGAATGTAAGCAAAATACTAAAAGCTTTTGACGTTAATTTCGAATAAAAAAATCACAATTTTTCAATAAAAGTACGATTTCAAATATATATGCTATCACTTTGAAATTAAATGACAGTAGAATAATATTTATTGAGCGAATTTAACATTATTGAACGTCCATGCGTGGTAATCATCACATTATTTAAAATCTAATGCAGTTGACATTTATATTGAATCGGATACACCCACATCTTAAACGTATTATATAAGTTCTTTGGTACACTTGATACATATTGTTGATGATGACTATTGTAGTGCAGATTTTTATATCTAGTGTGGATAAATAAGATTGTCCTTGAAGCAAGTTTCCGTCCTTAAGAAATAAACAGAACCATAAAAATTGACGCGATCGAAATCAAAGTCAGTTAGTGATGATTTTCTTTTCAAACAATATTCAATAGTTTTCAAACCAGTAAGCAAAATAAATATTGGAATATGTAATCCACCCCTTTTTTCCTGTTGTGTAACTCTAGTACATCTATCACGATCTTAGACAATCTCTCCGTGTTTGAACCACCCATGATATCTCGGCCACACCACAAACCACACTGTAGCCTCGACTTCAAATATTTAAATTGCTTCTTACTTAGATGTGTGCTATTGTTTGTCTGTTTGTATTTTTCATTTTTAGCCATGGCGCTGTCAGTTTATGTTCAATTTATGAGTTTGACTGTCCATCTGGTATCTTCCGTCCCTCTTTTAGATGATCCGTTTGGTATTCAAAATGTTAAACTGTACAAATTATTAAAATAGTTACCCCTGATAAAAAATTTACATACAAATATTTATCTGAAAATAATTAATCAAAACGTTTGTGTAGATGAAACACGCATCGATTTACAATAAATATCATGGATACAACCGTATCATCATTACGCCAATGGCATGTATATAATTATGCTTGTCTATATATACGACGTATTTCACAACTATTTTCGCAGTTGTTAATTAAGTTGTGGTGTGTATGCTTTGACAAAGAAACAAATTCAAAGCTAATTCAACAAGAGGAAGACCGCAACCGTAATTGGAAGGTATTATTGACATTTTGTATAATATTGACTCAACATAATGTTGACTGCGAATTCAATTTCAATGAAACTAGTTTTGATATAATTAAATAATAACGGAATCATGAAAATTACCTTAAATGAAATATGCAGTATGAAATTTTTCCCTATTTATTAAACAGTGGTTGAACCAATTTATCATTAGAAAAAAAAAAAACATTTTGCCGATCAAGTTTTCATCGTAAAGTGATTGCCACCTAAAGCTCTATCGACGTGGCTTATTTCCGGAATATAATCTGTACACAAGATAGACTATATAGAAGAAGCTAAAATAGGAAATTGAATTATTCATTTATCAAAAAAAAAAAAACAAAAAAAAAAACAGCGGGACAGAGTTGAAACTAGATATCTGCCATTCACACGAAAGAATAAAAAATAAAACTTTTTTAAAATTCATTTAAGCGGCATCATCAACAAACTAAGATGAAAGGATGGATATTCAGGCTCAAGTCAGCATAAACAAAACTTACACTTTTTTGTCATAAATATAGCATTACAATCATTCATTACTAAATAAACTTGTTCATAAATAAACAAGAAAAAAAGTGGTTTTTTAAGTTGAATATTGTACAAAACATGCACAATAGAGCATGGAAAAATCTTAACTACTTACAAATACAGTATACTAGTAATATAATTGTCTTTTTTCCGGAGCATCTATACATGGGGAAGGGGAGGTAACTCATAATCAAAAGTTGCATTTGTTACTAAATAATTTAAAAAGAAAATATTTCCTCTCTATTATTTATCAAACAAAGATTGCAACTCAACTTAATTTCAATATAATAGTCTTATCTTCATTACTGAATAACCAAATGCATGTTTTGTAGAGGATAACCGCTGACACAATTAGTCCGAATGTCATATTGCAAATCAAATATATGTTCCAGTAACACGTATACTTAGTGTCCAATACATGCAATTGTAGCAGTAGTAATAAATGCGCTTCATCTCTATAACTTAAGGCAACAGTAGTCTACCGCTGTTCGAAACTCGTAAATCTATGGACAAAAAACAAAATTGTGGTAACAAACTGAGGGAAACGCATTAAATATAAGAGGAGAAAAACGACACAACATTAAAATGTAACCTACACAGAAACAGACTAAGCATTAGACAAAATCCGATGAGAATGACAAATATTACATCAAAACCAAATACATGAATTTGGGATATAAAAGTACCTTGACACGTCTTATAGTAATGTGAATTCACACTCAAATTTAAGAGTAAACAAACGATACAACGTTAAAATGTTACACACACAGAAACGAACTATAATATAACAATGGCCATTTTCCTGACTTGGTACAGGACATTTTATAAAGATAAAAATGGTGGGTTGACCCTGGTGTTGTGGCATGCCAAACCTCGCACTTTAATGGCAATGTTAAATATAACGTTGAAATGACAACATAATATTACAGGACTACAATACAAATAAATAGAGAACGTATTAGACAAAGATACACATGATTAATAGATAACAAAAGGTATCAGGTTTAAAATCCAATACGCCAAAAACGCGCCTCGTCAACACAAGATGAACCAGTGACGCCCAGATATAAAAAATCGAAAGTGAAAAATGAATGTATGTTCGTATGTTCGTCAAAGATATGCATGAATTATTTACCATTAAACATTACGCAAACACTAATCGATCAATCCATTTATTTAGATTAGTTTAAGGTGAAAGGTGGGTGGTGCTCAACGTCATACAAAATAAAGCTATCAAGTCGGACGAATCTTACCTAAAATGAAGCTTGTGCTGCATTTTTTTCTGTTTATACTTCCCGAAACAAAACCGCAGTATTTGTAAAAGATAAATGTACTTTTCAACATTTTTTGAATACAGAAATAAGCATCACAATATACTGAAATATGGCATACTAGTTGTTAATACTTACAACATTTTACAAATTCACTAAAATGTAAATCCATAACGTTCAGATGACGTCAAGTCAATGTCAATATCTGTCTTTGCCCACCATAAGCATGTAACACAACACGGAAAAGTTTCAGTATTTACTCGATCAATCGACGAATATAATCTTCGGATTTCTCTCCACTTTTGCTCATGAGTCTGTTGTAGTTTTGCAGAAATTGAGGTGCTGGATGATGACTGTACACATTTATCCAAATCATTCCACAATATATATCCTTTTGGGTTCAATCCAATGTGTGTGAACGTGTGTACGATCGTCTCATTTCTGAAGATGAAGCTTAATTCATCGCTGGACTAGACTCGCCTGAAATTTTGCAGGTATACCATCCTTGTTAACTCATCGGACCTTTGCAAGTTGATGCCGGCGTTTCAGTTATTCGCCAAAATAATGACATTAAGCGGGTAATCTGTTTTCAAGGAGACGGTGTCTGGCTGTCTATCGATATTCGTTGGAGATTTTTTATGTTGCAGCTGTTAGTTAATGCACCGATCTTGAGCTGCTAGTGTAATCCTGGCTTAAATGGTAACATACAGCTGTCAGCTATTAAACCAGATTGCTTGTGCCGTTGCTATAGTATTACAGCCGTGCTCTGGAAGACATTACCAAGTATACAGGCTGAATTATGTCATTCAGTAGCCTGCAAACAATCAACGATGATGGGTATCTGTGGACTAGTCTTCGGATAGGTTTGAGAAACAATATAAAACCAAAAATCAATTGAATGAATACTTTTTTTTTTATACCAATGAAACCAATAAAATCATCTGAAAGATAAGACATGATTTGCATGTGCATCTGCTCTATTTTTTTGTACGTTTTCTTCGTGAAGCATTACACATTTGGTTCGAAAGATCAAGATTATGGGTAAAATTCAATTATTACATTGGTTGCAATGAATTACATTGATTTCACAGTTAGATAAAAACCGATAATTTCACATGTGAAATAAACGTGGTTATTTCACTCTCTGACGTCATACAACAATAGGCGTTGTCAAGACGTCGATAACGTCGGATCAAAACAAATTGTCAATGCGTAAGAAAAAGATGTAGTTCCTTACATTTTCTACATTAATTTCATAAAAAAGCCATTTGCCAATGTAATAAAAAGAATAACTAATCGCCGTATTTGAATATCAAAAATAAGACAACTTGTGACCGAACGCCGCTATGGATTAAACTCGTGCTGCGCACTCGTTTAATCCATGCGTCGTTCGGTCACGCGTTGTCTTATTTTTGATATTCAAATACGGCGATTAGTTATACTATAATTATCGGATATGTAGATTTTAGAAACATTATTATGCTTGTCTAGCTCAATAACGCAATTGTTAAATAAAATTCATGTTTCCAGAAAAATGCCGTGTTGTTGCGTTTACATTTTTTTTTCAGAATATTGCGGTCACGTGATAATTTCTTATTCGTCTGTAGGTAAGCTCTCTGACCTTCAGTAGGTTCATCGATTCAATGTTTTCAGCTTCATTTAGTGCTGTGTAAATCCGTAAATCTTTATTTCTAATGCTTTAATGTTTAATGTTACTTCATCAATTCCAAAAGAACAGTAATGGCTACACGATAACTTGTTGTACAATCTACTTGACAAGATAAATGCATTTACTTTTATCGAACATGATGTATTTCTGCATTTAAATGTCATATAGAAATCAATAAAAGACTATTGCTTATGCAATTTACTATACGGCAAATGAATTTAAGTATTTTTAAGTACGTTATTGGAAACAACTACAAGTATTTTCAATATGATCAGTGTGCGAAGCTCTCCTACTAGCTAATTATTTGTTGTTGAAAAAACGCTATTGTATATGAAAATAAGGATATATGATATGAATACCTATATAAGAAAAAAAAACCATAAAACAATAAACAAAACAAACATACATGCAAACATAAAACAATCAAAAACGAACCGAAGCGAAATCAACAAAATATCAAAACGAATAGAAAATAAATCAAAGGAAGCGAAATGAAAATCACATAACTATATTATTTAAACGAAACAAAATTTGAATATTCGCTAAACTGCATTTATGTTTTGAACGAGTAGTTTAATAGAACGAAGGAACCATTTGAAGATTCAGTTGAAATAGACTTTAACGTCTTCGGGCAAATATAATATGCATATCCGTAGGATAACACGTTATGAACAAAGACTTGCACAAGACCGACAATCCGAGTCGGATTTCAAACGTGCATCTTTACATGACAACAGTCCGCAATTAAAGCGTGAACACGCTGAAAAGGCAGTTAATTACAGGTTGTGTGTATTTCTAGTCTTGTTATATCATTATCTTCCATAGTACAGAGGTGGTTTGTAGTATTTAAGATTTAGAGTTCTCTTGTACCTAGTTCACCTATATTTATAGTCTACTGTTTACAGTATATTTTCTGTACCTCGCCATGAAATAAGACGTAAAAGAACTTTTCCTTTTTAATATAAATAGACTATTTTTAATTATTGATTATATACGCATATTCAATGACTCCCATCCTATGAAAAATAGTTCATAAAGATTGAATAGTCACATACTGTGTGTATTGCAAGAACACCAAGTAACATAATGGTAAATGTACATAGTAATTATAACATGTCAACTCTTTTGATGACCATACTTTTTCAAGCAAAATTATTTTTCAGTATAAACATTATAAAGTAATCTACCGGTATGAATGATAATAAAGTTTTTAATTTTGAAAACAATGACATCTGGTGGTCATAATAGCTGTCTCACTAGCATTTAACTACTTCCCATATTTGCTATTAAGACAATACATCCGGGTGCGGGAATTTCTCGCTACATTGAAGACCTGTCGGTGACCTTCTGCTGTTGTTGTTTTTTCTATGGCCGGGTTGTTGTCTCTTTGACACATTCCCCATTTCCATTCTCAATTTTTTTGTAGAAGAAAATGATTTAAGGCAAAAACAAAACTTACTTGTAAATCTACAAAATTCTCTTTATGGTATGAGTTTTTCACATTGTTGGAGATTGTACAGTAGTACCTGTAACTGCTTATACCCATTTCTTATGCACTTTAGTTTGATAAACTCACTAAATATCATGTACATGTATATACAGTGTACCACATCTCCTTATTTTTATATGCATTACAATAACATGAACAATTGTAATGCAAATCCATATATCAAAACAAAATGAATTGCACCACTTTCATTTATGCATCTTTTGGCAAAATACAAGTTCTAAAATGACACAATATAAATTTATTTATATACAAATAAAATTTAGTATACGACTCTTAACAGGTATAAACAATGCACTGCTGTCTCATGATTTGCGAAATCTGTGCTGAAAACATAGGCATTGATGGTGTTTGAGTAATTCCATCTCTGAAGCTCAACATACATTTTAAGCTCGTCAGTCGGTGGTGGACAGTTATAAATCCTTTCTGCAGGATGAATGACTTTTCAGGAAAACCAATTTCACAAATCAAAACTTTCCTCTAGATTTCTCCTACAATATGCATCCAGTTTAGTTCTTTTGGTTTAACGGGACACCGTCACGATTTTAATTTTGCAAACAATTCAGCCTCTTGCTTGCAAATGGTGCATGAAAATAGGCTGGGAATGGCAGTAGACAAGTCTTTTTAAGGTGGGTTTGTGCCCTGAAAAAAGTTTTATAACATTAGCTTTTTTGAAACTTGTGAAAGACTTATGCAACACACATACCTAAATAACTATAATATAGAAGAGAGCACCATTCATGTCATTGTTTTGTTCCTGTTTACATATTGTCATTGATATTTTTCAAGAAAGCCTATGAAGCATAGCTTATGCGTTCCTGTCATTACATCATAAATTAACACAATTACTGCTAAAATAATTCTCAGTATGATATACCTCTTGTAGGAAAACCTTCTTATTGTAGCATTCACCAAGAAATCTCAAACAGATGACATTGAATCGTAATGCCAAAAATTATGATGTCTTGAATTAACCCCCCTATATATGTATGAGCCATGGCGTTGATCCAACTTTTCCTTCTTATTAAGTCATTTGGAAATACATGTCCTCCTCTTAAATGACAATCAGGTACTCAACAATGACTGTACAGCCCTAGTCTTCAGTATATATCAGTCGTTCAGAAATATTTAAACATCAACAAATGTTAAGGACAAGAAAACACTAGGTCTACATCAAGAGCAAAGATACGTACATACAACCCGTGTTAATGTGTAAGAGAAATATATCTGGTTAAACTAATATGCATAAAGTAGATATATTGCATTACGTTACATTCTTCCTAAAATCACGTGGATATGTTTACATATTTAGACTTGACCCAGTATGGCCCGTACCAGTTGTTGTAGGTCACCACCGTCGTTTAAACACTAGACTAGAGTCGTGTATAAGACAATACAATGCTTAAGCTTCTACTATTTGTGTGAAGTGAATCTTTTTGTTTTGTACATTTAAATTGTTTTACCTGATATCTATCTGTTTCCTTCTCAATTCACTTTCTCTGTCAAATTCTTCGAGCTTCTTCAAAACATATGTATTACTGCACCGCGCCCGGAAGTGAAAAAATTATAAGAAATCCTCGTAAATTAATGCCATTTTCTATTTTGTGGAATCCATTTTGTTATAATTATTATATAAAGATAAACAAAAGTTACGATCAATTATGAATTTGCATATCATTATACCGAACGTTTATGAACTATTTTTCCATAGCTGTAAGTCGGTCATTTTTACGGGAACTCATATACACATACACACGTAGATTGACTGGTATCCGATCGTAATGTTACACATATGTATATCAAATAGCTAATGCCCGGAACGTAGTAGCGGGAACCAGGATTATACGTAGACAACATACATAACTAATACCGAAATTGAAAACGCTTACGGTTTCTCGTTCATAAATCGAATTCCGCTTTCAATTATAGAAAATGCAATATTAATCATGTTCAGTCGACCTTTCATTGTTATATCAACGTCTGAACTGATTAAAAAATCTTTAGATGTCAGATAACACTCGAAATTGACCCGACCTCTTTCCACACGGAATACAAATAATGATAGTTTGTAATCAGTTTGACTGCTTATAATGCAAAATACACATTTATAACAAGTTGTTTTAAACGAACAATGCACACTGATCGTTTCTATATTTCCCAATGTAAATGAAAGAAACAAAAACCATATCATACTATAAAAAGGAGAGGAAAAAATTGAAAATTTCCGGATCTATTTCTGGCCAAATAACCCCCTACATAGATGCGTATGAAAAGATGTACCTCATGACTCGAAAGTCAGGCCTTAAAGAACTGCCTTTAAAAACTAATACATGACCCTACCAGGATATAACTTCGACTCTGGATACACCAGTTGTTCTCTTACTCCAAAATATAATTAAATTGGAGATTTACATCGTGAAAAGGTATAATCTGTGTAAATTTACAAATGTTAAAGATAGATATGATGTATATGTTATCTACATTTCAGCCGGTTGCATTTAGTGTGAAGACAAAAGTAATATCTTTCGTTAGCTTGCTTGCTAGCTGAACCGTAAAGTCATTATTAGGTAAGGTACCCACTTTCGAAGTGGTTATTTGTCAGACTAGTCTACTCTTAAAGAAGGATACTTTATCTTACCTAATAATGACGTCACGGTTCAGCTAGCAAGGAAGCTAATTAGTATGGCGTTCATTATCACTGAACTAGTATATATTTGTTTAGGGGCCAGTTGAAGGACGCCTCCGGGTGCGGGAATTTCTCGCTACATCGAAGACCTGTTGGTGACCTTCTGCTGTTGTTTTTTTCTATGGTCGGGTTGTTGTCTCTTTGGCACATTCCCCATTTCCATTCTCAATTTTATTAACCATATATTTTACCTTTATCTACACACTCAATTGAATCGGCTGTAAATATTTGTATCTGATAATTTACCAAATCTTTACTGCAAACGGGGATACGTCACGGTATTTTGAGATGGCCAAAGGTGCGTTATTATCTTCTGTCTATACCTTTCGCTACCGCTCATATTCCTCGTTGTTACTCTATTATGTCTTTTTCCTTTCATTCGTCTTTTACACCACCACCCTTTTCTCCAATCAATCTGTAGTATTTATGTTTTCCTTGATTTCAAATTTTGTAAAATCAATCATTACTTTTGTAGATATTGAGAAATATAAATCATATTATGTTTTATTTCGATTTTGTTTTATTTCGTTGGTTCCGTTGATTCCGTTATTTTTTTGTATCCTTTCGCACATTATAGTCAACCAGTGTTTTTCTCCTTCATATCCAATATTAAATTCACAACGATATCTTATATAGTATTACAATTATTTTCGTGTCTTATTTTTTCGCATCCAGAGAAAGGAAATAAGGTATTATTTATTCAATTTCAAAGCAAACTTGATAGTTGTCCTGTTATAGTGTATTGATTAATAACGTATACAATTCTGTGATAATATCATAACATATGAATAAATAATAAGATTGCGATGAAAACAACAACAATATGAAGACAATGGTGTATATTTCTGTCACGAGATCTGTTTGCAAAATCAATCTATTATACAGATTAGAATGCGCACGACACGAATTTTTTGTTTAATCTTTACAAAATACCGTAATATAAGTATAAGGAAAGGTGTTATGATTGGTAATAAGATACCAATTCACCAGAGTCAAAATTGATTTGAATGTAAGCAAAATACTAAAAGCTTTTGACGTTAATTTCGAATAAAAAAATCACAATTTTTCAATAAAATTACGATTTCAAATATATATGCTATCACTTTGAAATTAAATGACAGTAGAATAATATTTATTGAGCGAATTTAACATTATTGAACGTTCGTGCGTGGTAATCTTCACAAAACATTTTAAATCTAATGCAGTTGACATTTGTATTGAATCGGATACACCCACATCTTAAACGTATTATATAAGTCCTTTGGTACACTTGATACATATTGTTGATGATGACTATTGTAGTGCAGCTTTTTATATCTAGTGTGGATAAATAAGATTGTCCTTGAAGCAAGTTTCCGTCCTTAAGAAATAAACAGAACCATAAAAACTGACGCGATCGAAATCAAAGTCAGTTAGTGATGATTTTCCTTTCAAACAAAAGTCAATAGCTTTCAAACCAGTAAGCAAAATAAATATTGGAATATGTAATCCACCACCCCACCCCTTTTTTCCTGTTGTGTAACTCTCGTACATCTATAACGATCTTAGACAATCTCTCCGTGTTTGAACCACCCATGATACCTCGGCTACACAACAAACCACACTGTAGCCTCGACTTCAAAGATTGAAATTGCTTCTTACTTAGATGTGTGCTATTGTTTGTCTGTTTGTCTTTTTCATTTTTAGCCATGGCGTTGTCAGTTTAGATGTTCCGTTTTGTATTTAAAATGTAAGACTGCACAAATTATTAAAATAGTTACCCCTGATAAGAAAATTACATACAAATATTTATCTGAAAATAATTAATCAAACGTTTCTGTAGATGAAACACGCATCGATTTACAATAGATATCATGGATACAACCGTATCATCATTAAGCCAATGGCATGTATATAATTATGCTTGTCTATATATACGACGTATTTCACAACTATTTTCCTAGTTGTTAATTAAGTTGTGGTGTGAATGCTTTGACAAAGAAACAAATTCAAAGCTAATTTAACAAGAGGAAGACCGCAAACGTAATTGAAAGGTATTATTGACATCTTTTATAATATTGACTCAACATATATAATGTTGACTGCGAATTCAATTTCAATGAAACTAGTTTTGATATAATTAAATAATAACGGAATCGTGAAAATTACTTTAAATGAAATATGCAGTATAAAACTTTTCCCTATTTATTAAACAGTGGTTGAACCAATTTATCATTAGGAAAAAAACATTTTGCCGATCAAGTTTTCATCGCAAAGTGATTAACACCTAAAGCTCTATCGACGTGGCTAATTTCCGGAATATAATCTGTACACAAGATAGACTATGTAGAAGAAGCTAAAAAAGGAAATTGAATTATTCATTTCTCAGGAAAAAAAGCAGCGGGACAGAGTTGAAACTAGATATCTGACATTCACACGAAAGAATAAAAATAAAACTTTTTAGAATTCATTTAAGCGTCATCATCAACAAACTAAAGATGAAAGGATGGATATTCAGGCTCAAGTCAGCATAAACAAAACTTACACTTTTTTTAAAAGATGGATTATATCACAAATTTTTACTATTGAAATATACACTTGACTGCGATCGATTGGTCTATCTAAATACCTTCCGTTACATTGACAGTATTATGACATAGAACCTGTCTTTGTCGTCGTATTACACGGAACAAAAGTGTTTCACGAAGGCTAATGGTGTTTTCAGTAAAGCCCATTATGTTTTAGATCAAGTGTCAATCTGCGTCGTAGTAAAGGATTACAGACTCATCTCCGATCACGGACGAGAAATCCATTGATAGCATGCCCTAAGAGGATTTGTATGTTCATTTCCATATGACTGGAATAATAGGATGTTGGTAAATTTAAATTCATTGGATAGAAGTTTACTTAATAGAAAATATCTACTATTTGATTAATAATAAGCTGACAGAGATTTTTCGGTAAGCGTTTATTTATAGACTTGTAGTATTGTGCAAACTTTAATTTCAGAGGATGTACATTTTAACAAGGGTTTTTTGAATTCTTGTCGGTAAGAGTTTAATCATAAATTAATATAATTGTGTAAAGTAAGAAGAGCTTTATGAATTCTTTTCGTTAATCATAAAATAACAGAATTTTGCAAAGTAAGAAGATCTTTCTAAATTCTTTTCGGTAAGCGTTTAATCATTAATAGTTATCAAAGGTACCAGGATTATAATTTAGTACGCCAGACGACGCGCGTTTCGTCTACATAAGACTCATCAGTGACGCTCATATCAAAATATTTATAAAGCCAAACAATTACAAAGTTGAAGAGCATTGAGGATCCAAACGATCATATTGTACACCGGCAGTAAAAACTTCAGAAATTTTATCCATAAGCGTTTAATGATACAATGATAGAATTGTGTTAGATAGTAAGAGCTACCAGAATTTGTTTCGGTAAGCGTTTAATCATAAACTTAAAGTATTTTGCAAGTAACTAAGAGCTTTCTGAATTCTGTTTTCAGTAAGTCTTAAATCATCAAACGATAGTTTGTGCAAAGTAATACAGTTTCTTGAATCCTATTTGGTAAGCATTTAATAATATAATTATAGAATTGTGCAAGGTAGTAAGAGCGATCAAAAATCTTTTCGGTTTAACATTTGATAATAGTATGACAGAATTAAGCAAGATAGTAATTATAAGAGCTATCAGAAATCTTTTCGGTAAGCGTTTAATAACGAAATGATAGAATTGTGTAAGGTATAACGAGCTACCAGAAATCTCTTTGATAAGCGTTTAATCATAAAATGAAAGTATTGTGCGAGGCAAGAAGAGCTTTCTAAATTCTTTCAGTAGACGTTTTAAAGATAAAGCGATAGATTTTCAAGGTAACCAATAAAGTTATCTGAATTTTGTTTATAAACCTTAATAATAAGATTAAAGAATTGTACAAGGAATTAAGAGCTATCAGAAATCATGTCGATAAGCGTTTAATATTAATACGATAGAACTGTGCAAGGTAAGCGTTTTATAATAAAAGTATTGAATTGTACAAGGTAGTAAGAGCTATCAGAAATCTTGTCGGTAATCGTTTAATAATAAAACGATAGAACTGTGAAAGGTAAGCGTTTAATAATAAAAGTATAGAATTGTACAAGAGCTATCAGAAATCTTGTCGGGAATCGTTTGAAAATACGCGTCGCCAGTAAAACTGCATTTGCGACCGTCAAATCTACAATTGACGGTGGCAACTCTTCAACTACAGTACTGTTATTCCTTAAATGATAGAATTGTGCAAGGTAGTAAAAGCTACTAGACATATTGTCTGTAAGCGGTAAGCGTTTAATATTAAAACGATAGATTTGAGTAATATAGTAAGAGCTACCAAAATCCTTTTCTGAAAGTGGTAAGCGTTTAATAATAAAACAATAGAATTGTGCAAGGTAGTATTTAACATGTTTAACAGCAAATAGAAATTGGTTGATTGATAGATATGTAGTGCAACTTTCAACACTATAGTGCTATTTCGTACTGGTAAGTTTTAATCAATTGAGGACGCCAGAGATCCGGATGAAACCAACCGACCGTCGCTAGGAAAACTGACAACCCTAGTCAATTTTGTTTATGGTCGAGTGCATTCAAACAACTTCAGAGTTGAATGGCTATCGATAACAGAATCAGAACTTAGAATATAATGATAAAACTATGGAATTGTGTAATATGTTAAAGACAATTACCATTAAAACCAAGGAGTAAACAAAGACTAATAAAATCAACATCAACAGTTACCAATAATAAATAAAAAACAACACGACCTGCACTAAAAATCGGGAGTGAATTCAGGTGATCCGGAAGGGTAAATAGTTATTAAAGGTACCAGGATTATAATTTATTACGCCAGACGTGCGTTTCGTCTACAAAAGACTGATCAGTGACGCTCAGATCAAAATAGTTGTAAAGCCAAACAAGTACAAAGTTGAAGAGCATTGAGGACCCAACATTCAAAAAGCTGTGCCAAATATGGCTAAGGTAATCTATTCATGGGATAAGAAAATCCTTAGTTTTCCAAAAAATTCAAAGTTTTGTCACTGAATATTTATAAAAATGATCACATAATTGATATTCATGTCAACACCGAAGTGCTGACTACTGGGCTGGTGATACCCTCGGGAACGAAACGTCCACCAGCAGTGGCATCGACCAAGTAGTGTAAATAGTTATCAAAGGTGGTAAGCGTTTCCGGCACCGAATACAACACCTGTGGTGTTATTTCTTTGTTCAGTTCGGAAATGATGGAAGGTTATGACTGAGGAAGAATATCATATATGATTTCTGTCACACTTTTGTCGTAATGGCCAATTAGCTCATGATGGCGACCGTAAAATTTCTTGAGTGATGACCTTAATTTGATTGATTCATAGCCCTGTCTTATCAACTTTTGAGAAAGCAGTATTCCTCGTTTAACAAAATCAACGTACTTTGAGCTAGTTCTAGAGTAACGTTCTATTGATACACATATACTCCATATGCTGGTGCCGCTGGGATGTTGCTACACAGAAATGGAAATTCAGTTGACTATAGGAAAATTAAAATTATAGCTATTAAATACTTTTTTAAAACTGTATAAGGGATTGGCAAGAATAGTTATATAAACGTAACTTTTGAATATCACCAGTTGGCAGTTACTGTTAGTGCCGTAATGAAAGGTCTTCAGTGACGTAGACGTAGACAAACACGAAAAGGGGGTCAGGTTAAAATCCTTTGTAGAAATAAAATGAATATAGTATATAGTCAAGAAGTAAATAAAAATCTTATTTTATTTTAATTTGTTTTTTTTCCAGTGATGTTTTATCCTCGTTGTAACTTTAACTTCGGCCCAGATCCAATTTCCCTTTATATCTTTTATTGTCAAGTTTTCAACCATTCTTTTATGATACTCATTCTGTTTTTTTCCTCTTTCTCCAGCGTAAAGCAGTAAATATTTAGTTTGTAAGCAATATGTATGGAATTAATTCCCAATTGTCATGAATACAAATGATATCTTGTTGGAAAGCTTTTCGAGCAAACAGAAACCATAGCATCGGAATTAATTGCACTGAAATGCATATTCAGAGTCATAAAAGATGGTTTTATAACAAAAATGAACTAATTATGTAGTTTTCCAATTAAAAAAGTATAGATCTTTTCAATGTTTTACGCCGGATATTTGTTAAATGGCGCCCGGTGGCAAACGTAATACATATTTATAGGGAAATTGTAAAATACATACACAAAAACTATGCAAACCAAATTCATATCGAGTAATTCAACAACCATAATAGCAATATCCAACGTACTGTTCTGTTCGTATTGAATGTAAAAGTATAAAAGGTATATTTCAAAATCACATTAATTTTCAAAGCCTTCATAGAATCAAAAAGTTTAAATATCAGGAGGATTCCACTACCCTAAAGCATGAAAAACTATTAAAATCCTTTATTTTCGCATTTAAAAGATAATTATTTGGGTAAACAGATACAAAAGATAAAAAGAATAATTACAGAATTTCCACAGGGAATGTTTTAAAAGTACATCAGTTTTCTCTCCTATGTTAATGGTAATGATTTGCCTGGAATATTACAAAACATAAGATAAAGAATCACAAATGTTCAGAATAAAAATTCAATAGAAACTATATGAAGAATTTATAGAACAGTTCCCGTGGCACTCGTCTTATAATCATAAAAAAAAACGATACCATTTTTTGCACTAGATGTATTTTATAGTAGTAGTGGGGTTCTAAAAATTCAAGTTAATAAAGTCTAATTATTTATTGTATAAGACGCATGAGTAAACAATACACACTACAATAGTGTCGCAGGTACCCTCGTACTGGATTCGAAGTTTACGTGAAAACTACAAAGAAAAAATGAAAACAACCTTAGTAATACAGTCAAATAAAAAGAAAGTATAATCGAATGACATATAATCAAAGTATTATATCCGCACGATACAAAAAAAAAAAAAAAAAACACACAACAAATTTACCTCTTTGGGCCAATTTCACACTGATCTAGTTCGTATTTCGTGTTTTTACTGACAAGGGATATAACTATATAAAATGTTAAACCTAAAACCTAGCGCGTATCTCCGCGTCTGTTACATATTTATAATTGTTAAGAAAGCGTAATTTGATAACAATAATTAACGAAAACGAGTTTAACATCGACACATTTTGTATGTGCTTGTCCCAAGTCAAGAGCCTGCAATTCGGTAGTTGTAATGACATCAAAGAATACAATCTTATTACTTAAATGTGTCTCTTAAAATTGCTTCAAAAGCTACCACAATTTTAAAATTTTCACTTTCCAAACTTGTTCTTCCCTTAGCTCACTGTTGGTGACCTTTGTTTTTGAAACACTTGACCTCAAACAGTCTATGTAAAAGTCTTTCCGGGTTTGAAATAATTAAAATATCAATAAAGAGGAATACACAAAGATTGTAATATGACATTGTAATTATGATACATTGTGTTCTTGATTTATTAGTAATTCAATTTTGTATTGATGATAATTATTTTTATGATAAACCTGACAATGCAGTATTTTTTCCAGCACTGAGCTAACTCTACATGCACATCCATCGGGACAAACAACTTTACAGATACAGAAAATAAAATATTTAAATGATACAGATGCACAGAAAATAAAACCTTTAGATGATTAAACTAAATGCACAGGAATATAAAAGTCAATGGAATGGTTATGGTTTTACTAATTAAATTATTTGAAGGAAACTAAGCAAATTCAATTAAAAAATAAACGAAGCTAATACAATCATGAAGAAATAAAAGCGAGGACCTTGTTATACTGTTTATATTACCAATATCAAACCTTTATACGTCCTTACAAAGTGATTCTGAAGAGTTTCTCTGTGTAGATTGTATATACATGAAATGATTGCGATTTATTCGAGGAGAAGTTTTTAAGAAATCAGGATAAATGAAGCAGAAAAACTTCATGTAACTAAACTAAATAATCGATTTTGGTCATAGTCTAGTTCAAAGATACAGAAAGATCCAAGGTCACCCGAAAGAAAGATTTTACTGTGCCGAAAGTAATTTAAAAAACTATGAGTGAAAAAAGTCTGAAAAAGGCTTTGTTGAAAAAATCATCGTCGCCTTATCCGGAAAGAAAGAAAAGACCTCGATTGAAATTTGCATGGAACCGTGAACAAGCGGTAGATTACGAAAACTGTAAACAAATTGATATCTTTATTCAAGACGTGATTGAGAAGGCTAAAGAGGATTACTTAAACACTTATTCACAACAAAATGGTCAATGTATGGATGAAGATACACCAGGTAAGATTTACGTATTATGGTATATAAGGGTTGGGTTGGTGGTACATGTACTTCATTTCGCTTATCTTTAATTGCTTAGGTCTGTTTTTCTCTCTTTTTTTCTAAATTTTGCTTGCTATTCTGTATTCTTTATATATTCTATCCATATGCTTCTATTCTGTTCATTTGGAAATGTAAAAATAAGATAGTTGATATTTTTTACAATAAGCAATTTCATACTTCATCACTATAAAATGGATTGCACATTCACGTACGAGACTGAGTCTTGCTTTATCATCGTTCTCCAATGAGCCTTAAACACAAACACAAAATGTTCCATTTTAAACCCAATCAATGTTGCTTATATATCTTTGTTGATAACACTTTTTTTATTTGAATTGGTTTCTAGTAAGATATTGCACATTACTCGACAAATAGTCACAGCACTATTCTCCAAGTTGCAATACTAGGACACATAATTCCAGAACGTTTTTATCATCAAGTCTAGTTATATTGTCTTTTCTACTTTAATGTCTTTTCTCGATAAATGAAAAAAAAAAAAACTTTTTTGTGTACGACAAGAAACATGAAATATATAATTTTTATAGACTCAAAGGTAGTGGAATGAATAAATCGAATGACAGAACAAGAAACACAGCATATTATAGGGTTATTAGAAGGAGTACACATTAGGGAAACATTATCCAAAAACAGTCACCTTAATTACATAATAATGATGTATGTTTAAATGAAATGAACAAAACAAATTTAGTAAGCAATCATAAGCAATTGCATATCGAAATTTTTACAAACAAAACATGTTGAGAATGTTTAGGCATCTTGCTTTGCTGTCATACCATTCGGTTCCATCGTACCTAATGAAAGTATATCTAGAAGAGAGTTTGTTTGTTTTTGGCTTTGAACTAGCGTTCAACAATTACGAGTACATTCAGTTCTGTACTTTGTGTATTTGTCGTTAGTTGTTGTTTTTTTTTTTACATTTTATTTTTCGTTTATTGTTTTGAAAATAAAGCAACCAATTACTAATCTTGTTTGTATTCTTTTCATTTTTGTCATGTCGGGATCTTTTATTGTTAATTATGCAGAATGGATTTTGCTCATCGTCGAAGGCCATATGTATGGTATTTGGTGAACAATTCTGTCGTTGACAATTAAACTCCATTTTCTTTTAAACCGGTACGAACCATTTCAAAAAAAAAAAAAAAAATACGCGTTAATTTAGTTTGTTGCATTTAAATTACAATCGATACCGCAACAAGAACCTAATTTAAACGTAAACATCCAAATTAAATAACAATGATTTGTCATTTTAAATTATCGATCAATTGAATGCTTCGTTTAGGTAAAATTTGTTTTGAAAAATTAATGTTGGAAATAAAACCAATATAACCGAGAAATTAAAGTACTACATGTACGTTTGTATTTCTGCTACCGGAAAATAGCAATTTTAATTTACAAAAAAGGCGTCAATAAGTCGATCTTGTTTGTCGTGTTAATCATTAGTACAAGGGTTTATCAAAATGCTTGAATGATTTCCTAGCAATTTGTATTTCTTTCGAAATATTCTCTCAACCCATACAACCTACTATAAATACTTAGCCAAATGTAATTGATTCAAATAACATATACATGTACATGGAATATTCATTGTCATTTTAATACCAGGTGTTGTATTACGATAGTTAAAGTAGTTATAAACTTTTTTTTTCACCACGAATATGACCTACGGAATTAGTCTATTTACCGGGGTTGTAATAACAAAGCAACACGACGGGTGCCACATATGGAGCATGCTCTGCTTACCCTTCCGGAGCACCTGATATCACCCTCAATTTTTGGTGGGGTTCATGTTGCTTAGTCTTCATTTTTCTATTTTATGTCTTTTGTAATGTTATTTGTCTGTTTGTCTTTTTATTTTTTAGCCATGGCGTTGTCCGTTTATTTTCGATTTATGAGTTTGTTTGTCTCTCTGGTATGTTTTGCCCTTCTTTTATAGTGAGTTATCAAATCACCCTTTAAGGAACAAATAAATCAAAACACTTTTTTTAATCTTACTATACAGAATGGGGTTTGCTCATTGTTGAAGGAACTACAGTGACTTGTAATTGTTTATATAATCTTCCCCTAGTACTCTGGTAAATAGTCGCCGAATTTGCAATTATACCGCATGTCCTTATCTTTATACTAGAAACGATATTGTATAATTGTAAGTTTTTTAATATTAAAAAGTATAGAAGGACAAGCTTTGGCGTTTTTAATTAAGTTGAGACAATGCTTATGAAGATAACTAATTATATTGCTCTGATATGAACAGTTGTTGAAGGTGACATGTATAAACTTTGAAGGTCAAATCATCTGCATTTGGAGTCTGGCGAACAATAAAATTATTGGCAATTATGCCGCTTCCCTTATCGTTATACAGAAAGAAGATTTTATACTGTAATTTTTATGTTAAAAAAGGATAGAAAGACCAGATTTAGCGTTTTTAATATAGTTAAGACCAAGCTTATGAAGATAACTATAATTCTATTTACATGATATGAGCAGTTTACTTCATAATTTATTTAGGCTTACAATAAAATGATATTAAAATCTCCTGATGTGTTCCGAGTATAAAAGCCATTCGTAATGGTATTAACTTTAATGCCAGTCATCTCATATACCACGGATACCACAGAGAGATGAAGTAATGAAATATTAATGATGAAATATTGATGAAGGACGGCAATATAAATACATTGACATTGCAGAGTGTGTGAAATTATTACAAACCAAAAAGATAAAAACAATTAAAGAATATTCGGATGCTTAATCTTCTTCAATGATTTTGATTTTTTTTTGGTTGCGTATTTTTCTGGTGTTATGGTCAAAGTTTAAATTCTCCCTCGCCCTGCTCGTCCGAATTTAAAGTATTTCTACTCTAAATTCAATAGGCTTTAAACAAAACAAACACAGAAATAGAGTTAGTTGCTCGCAGTAACATTATTATCTTCTCTTGCGATACACATTTTATTTCACTCTATAATACAAGTTTCTTCGATACAAACAACATAATATAAATACATGTAATAAACATAGCAGCCATTAATGTGACTAACTTCGTACTATACGACCTAACTGCGAGCACCTTCGATACTAATACATTTAAATGCCAAACTTTATATAGTACCCCACCCGTAGAAACCGCCAAAACTTTTCTCGTGCCTTGTACACGTAACATCAGACTTTATAAATAGTACATACTCCTGCAGAACTAGTTCTAAAACTAGTTCCACTAGTTCCCATCTATATATAATAACTACAAATACCTAACGGGAAAACCCCAATTTCAAACGAAATGAAATATATTTCTCGCAAATTCTCGATCTGTTTATTGTAATTAGGTTACCATTAATAAAAAACATCTAATTTTCTAATGATTTCAATCATGAAAAAAAACCATTTAAAATAGCACTTATATGAGGAGGGGGTAATACCTTTTTATATTAACCTGTTTTGACCTTTTTCAAGGCGTTGTTAACTGTTATATGATATAAACTGTGAACTGTTTAGTGATACTGTTTTTGCAACAATCGAGGTTTTGTTCACATGTTAACGGACCCCCTATTGCCCCCTGTTACATTGCATGGAAACAGTTTAATTTTAACGAATGATCAAATGATGATTGGACGTTCTCTGTATCGAGTGTAGTTTCATCTGCAGAATTTAAATACAGATACAAAGGAAATATGAACGAATTAAAACGATGGTTTAATCCTGCTGAAGTCTGCTTCGACTAGCTCCTGGTATGGATTTGTTCTATTTAAAAATTCAGGGAAAATGGTAATCTATATCATCGAGTTGCCGTCTCATGGAGGAAAACTCGAAATCTTCTTTAAATATAAAAATAACAAAGAAACTTCACTGATTGGCTTTTTGATGAGGATCTGAATGTTAAATTGCTACAAGCACTAAACAGTATTCCTTAAATCGGAATTAAGATTGTTTTATGAATATTTATGAAAGGATCCAGATAGCCTAATAACAGTTTTAAGGGTTTTTTTGTTGACAATCATGGCTTAATTCAAGACGGTCGCCGCCAATGAACACGCATAAATATTATCAAACATGCAAAATAGATACCCCGAACTTCTTATCTACTAACTAACATATTTTTCAAACACATACCGACGAGCGTATTGTAAAAGTTTTTCTCGTTGTTGAAGGTAGAAAAAAATTGCTTATATATTCTTCATGTGAACTTCGGTGGACAGTTGTCTGATTTGCAATCCTATCACATCTTATAATTTTTTAAAACAATCCTGTACTTCTGTTAATGTAGTGATCTTTTATTAATTTCCGATTTTTTTCCTGCTAAACAAAAGCAATGAATACAACGGTGGAGATATAATAATGCCATTTACAAGAAATATGTTCATACAGCTGTTTAGAAAGTATATCACATAAGAAAATCCAATTCAAGTAACTCGTAGTAAATGTATCTCAATTAGCAGGCTAAAACATTAAAGTGACATAAAGGACGCAGAATCCTTCATGGGGGAAGTGTCAGAATCAGAAGGATTTTAAGATATGGCCAAAATGAGCTAACAATCTGGAAATAAAAAAATGGGGTGTTAAAGCAAAAATTGTGGGGAATAGACAAAAATAGATAATGTAATACTGTTTACAGAAAACAAAGAACATAGAGAATAAAGGAATCAAATATTTGAATAAATAGTAGTGAAAAAAATTGATTAGAATTTTACGGAATAAGTATGATTTTTTAACATTAGGATCCCATCCAGACCATATTTTATAGAGATTATGAACTGTAAAGTGCAAACCTTTTAGATATTTTTATTTTCTTAATCGATTAACTATTTGTGAAATACGGATAACGACATCAAATCTAGACAGTAATGAGTTAAACGGATTAATTCCGGAAAAAGAAAAAAAAGCTCTCCATCTGAAAATGAATTAATTATTCTGTCGTTTTCTATTAGTGCAACTGTGCTAAGGCTCTTAAAAGAAAAGACGTAATATAGTACGACTGAGAGGCAAATAATCGGTTAATTAATTCTCTATTTTTGCATTTACATGCTATTTTACAACTATTTATCAATAATGAAGAGGAATAATAGTGTCCTAAAACCAAAATATTCATTTTATGCGGACATAATTGTTGGATAAGTACCAATAAGGTGTCTGGGCAGCTTATCTCATACTGCCCTGTCGTCTTAAATCACTTTTTATATTGTTCTTTATTAAAAATAACGTTCGTTGGGTATGAATGACGCAAAAAAGCTTTTAATCTTCTCACATACGCAAGCTCGGATTTTATAAAATGTTGTGAATATACATTGACATTATTCTTTAGTATAACCATAACCAATAGATTATACACAGCATTGCACATGACTGTCCTAGTACATGTACATGTGTAGGAACAAATAATTATCTTGTTTTTATATTTTGAAAATTAAGTATCTATGAAATTCAATGTTCTTATCAAATAGAATTTTTGACATAAACGTCTTACACTAGTAAATGATAATTTTATTTTTTGCAGAAGATGAAGAATGCAGCAAGTCCATCCGTTTTCAAGTAGACCAAAGATTCACAAATTCAGACCACTGTTGTGGTCAGGTAATACATTTTAAATGCTATGATATATACGTTATTTCATTTTATACCGTTACCTATATTTGAACTTTTGTTAAACACTTAAATTACACATTCAATGATACTGGTTCTTATGAAATAATACAAGAAAGATATGAAACTATACATATTAAAACATTTGAAAGCAATAGGAATTCCATGCAAATCAAAATTGCAATGAGACCAGGTCTGTCGGTCAGACAATTATACTCAGTACTCGGTGTACAACATTACACCTATCCAGTGTTTTGATTGGTTAATTTCTGAGTCTGAGTACAATAAAAAGATTCGTCGTCTTCGGAGACAATAAAAACGGTATGTACACATTATGTAAGAAAAAAGTAAGATCACAAAAATACTGAACTCAGAGGAAAATCAATTCGTGAAGTCCATAATCACATGGTAAAATCAAATAACAAAACGCATAAAAAACGAATGGACAAGAACTGTCATATTCCTGACTTGGTACAGGCATTTTCAAATGTAGAAAATGGTGGATTAAACCTGGTTTTATACATCTAACCAATCTAAGTTTCTGGTAATACTTTACCACAGTAACCTGAAGAGACGCAGAAGATACCAAAGGGGCACTAAAACTCAGAAGTCCAAAATAAACTGATAATATAAAAAAAGAAGATGTGGTATGATTGCCAATGAGACAACTGTCCACAAGAGAACAAAATGACACAGACATTAACAACTATAGGTCACCGCATAGTCAGCTATAAAAGGCCCCGATAAGACAATGTAAAACAATTTAAACGAGAAATCTAACGGCCTTATTTATATAAAAAAAATGAACACAAAACAAATATGTAACACATAAACAACCGACAACCACTGAATTACAGGCTCCTTACTAGGGACAGGCACATACATAAATAATGTGGCGGGGTTAAACATGTTAGCGGGATCCTAACCCCCCCCCCCCCCCCCCCCCCCCGTAACATGGGACAGTGGTATAACATTACAACATAAGAACGAACTATAAAAATCAGTTGACAATACCATGACTAAAAACAATTATACAAACAACATAGACAACTAAAGTTTTAGCAAAACCAATCCGACTTCAAATTGGCGGGGAATTTGTTTGAAAATAAAATTATGCCTGCCAAATGTTAAAAAGTTATGCTTGCTAACATCCAAACAATTTAATAAGTCAGTTTGTCTTTATATTTCTCTTTGGTCATGCTTTTATAAATTTAATAATAATAATATATGTATTTGTACTATAAAATACGGTCTTTTATAACAGTAACACTTCCGTCACATTACCGTTTTACACTCTACTTACAATATTGATTTTCCCTTTGGTATTGTCTTCCGCCTATTGTGTTGGTCAAACCGTTTTTTGTGAAGATGACCAGTTTAACGACATTCACTGCTGTTCAATGTCTACTAAAGCATACGTAATCTCGAGATTTCAAAAATTTGAAATCAATAAATATACAATCCCCTGAAAGGCATTTGTGATATAAACTTTAATAAACCTTAATGTCTGGAAATAGGTGTATATAAGACGACTCCAACCAACTTACATTTTTGAACTTACACTGATTCTTTATTCTAATTCTCTGTATAACCCCAATGGAATTTAATACATATATACCTTGTAAAAGTCTACTACAATACTTTACAAAGTGAGTCTAGAACCGTCGCGTCGATAGTTGATGTCATGTGTCCTAAAGGGATTATAAGTGCTGATGACAGATCTTTGCTTCTTTGTGTAAGTTTATTCACCACGAAGCCTTGTCAATACACAAGGCGACAAACAGCATGACATATTGTATAGACGTCTGACTATAACTGTTGATGACAGTGCGTCAACCTCTTATAAATTCAATTGAAAATGGAAATGGGGAATGTGCCAAAGAGACAACAGCCCGATCAAAGAGCAGATAACAGCCTTCAAGTAGTTTGTATTGTATAGTTTTTAAAGGCTTGTCCCTTGTCGGTGTGTACGTCCGTCTGTCTCGAAATTGATTACCAAGCTCTAACTTGAGTTTGCTTAAACAAATGTTATGAAATGTATACACACTACTTATAACCACCAAACATAGATCAAGTTTGAATTTGTGTGGTATGACTTTCATCTTTTTCGAGTAATGTCCCTTCGGAAATGAAAAAAAAATGTTGGAATTGCCGTTTGATAATGAATATTTTTAATAAATCAATATGTCTTAGCTAGTACATTGAAACAATCCCGCACCCGACATATGCATAAGAAAAGTTTCTTGCGTTAAACATATATAAAAACTTTAGAATGAGTCATTATAGAATAACATACAAGTAAATGTTTATTATATATTTCAGGATGATGTTAGTTCAAATGAAAATATTTCCAAAAGGAAAACTACGGAAAATAATAAAGGTTCTTCAGCTCAGGAAACTGTGGAAATGAAAGAATTAGGTAATTGAATATAGACAAATTCATTTTCGTTTTATGCGATACGAAAAAAAATAATTCTATTCTTTTAAATTATTTGTTTATTAGCGATTATACATGAGCTAGAGTCCCATGGCAACACGTTCACGAAAGAACAAACGTGCTCAAAATTGTACTACATATCCTACGGCCAGTTCATCATAAAGATTTGAAAAATGGCACAACTGATGAAAACAGATTGAAAAGAAATATGTACATACATAATATTGATCGCTTTCAACTGAGTAATTTGGAGTGTTCAACATAGTCCATACATGTAGCATGTAGCAGTACCTTAAACATACTTATTTTCCACATCAAAGTTCTCGACGATGTCTATCTGCTCTTATTACATGAACTTTTTATAAAGAAACGTTGTCTTTTCGTGTATATAACAATTGGACGTTGTGTGTCTATGATGATATAGAAAGCAAATATAAGCATTTTTCAAAGTAGGCTATCCGTTAAAAGATTTTTCTTTTTCTATTTCAATTCTAATTATAGGTCATACTTGTATCAATTATGAGACATGTATTCTCTTCTAATTTTTCATTGCAATAAGTGCGTTTGAATTTGATTAGTAACTTAAGTTCAAGATTGCATGATGCGTTTGATTCCGGGAATGCATTGCATTGTTGTTAGACGCGCCAAGTTTGATATTGTAAGCTTTATAATCAAGTCCTACAATTATTGGTATAATCAGTATCTTCCGCTAGAACAATTATGTATATTTGGTGTAATGGTAAAATGTGTTAAGAAAATTACTGCCGCTCCGAATTTGTACTTATTTGTAAGAATACATTCTCTAAGCGTAAACCGTATTCAATTATGTTATACTAGAGCATTACTTGTTCAAAACATTCAATCACCACCTATTTGCGTCTTCAAAGAAAAATGGCGTTGATTAATTAATTTTTTTTTCTGCTATGCACGTCAAGTTAGAATTCAGTCTTATTAATTTCTAGTTTACAAATAAGATCAAAAAGCTCTTGACGTCACCCTTTAAACACGCAAAGAAATAGTTTATCTTTCAAGAACGTTTCTCGAAGGCTACTTTACGATTCTTCAAATGTCAATTCTTTTATAAATATCGACTTTAACATATGTTATGATCTGATTTTTCAATATTTGATATTTAGAAAATAAATCAAACGTTAATACACCTTTAGCCATATTTTGATTTGGGTTAATCTTTATTTTCGTAATTGTATTTTGTTTTGAATAATTTTGTATAAAAAGAAAATTGGTTATGAAGTGGAAATCAAAGCCAGTGACTCGGACAAAGGAAAACAGTAGAATCGAAAGAATAATGAGCTGATTAAACTTCTTAGAAATCGTTTTATTTAACGCAGTAATTTAAATGAATTGATCTAAGACCATGAAAACCATAATTTGTAAAAACGAATACTGCATTATTTTCCCTGTTGTACCACACACTATATATAACAGCAAGCACCATAATGCATTATTTTCCCTGTTGTACCACACACTATATATAACAGCAAGCACCATAATGCGTTAATTTCCCTGTTGTACATAAAGGCAACAGTAGTATACAGCTGTTCAAAAATCGTAAATTTATGGACAAAAAACAAAATCGGGGAAACAAACTACAACTGAGGGAAACGCATTAAATATAAGAGGAGAACAACGACACAACATTCAAATGTAACACACATAGCAACGGACTAAGCATTAGACTAAATCCGATGAAAATAACCAATATAACATCAAAACCAAATACATGAATTTGAGATAGAAAAGTACCGTGACACGTCGTATATAGGAGAAAACAAACGACACAACGGAAACACAACGTAAAAACGTTACACACACAGAAACGAACTATGATATAACAATGGCCATTTTCCTGACTTGGTACAGGACATTTTTAATGAAAAAAATGGTGGGTTGAACCTGGTTTTGTGGCATGCCAAACCTCGCACTTTAATGGCATTGTTAAATATAACATTAAAATGACAATATAATAATACAGGACTTCAATACAAATAAATAGGAGAACGTATTAGGCAAAGAAAAACATGAATAATAGATAATATGCATCAGGTTTAAAATTCAGTACGTCAAAACCGCGCCTCGTCCACACAAGACTTACCAGTGACGCCCAGATATAAAAGTTCGAAAGTCAAAAAAAGGTTACAAAGTTGTACAGCTTTGAGGATCAAAATTTGAAAAAAGGTTGTGGCAAATACGGCTAGGGTTTTCTGCTTGTGATAATAACATCCTTATTATTTAGAACAATTTATGCTATTGCAAACAGTGAATTTTATCAAATGAATATAAAAGATTTACATGATAAAACTGACGTCTTAACTAATTACAGAAAACAAAACCCGAATACATAATACATTGAAGACCAACACAGAAAATAGACACACCCGACTTGGTCCAGGCCTCAACGCAAAAAGTCATAAAATGACGTCACATACGAAGTAGTGAAAAGGCACAAACATTACGTCACGCAGACATTTGAATTTCTGAAACAGCACGAAAATGACGTCACATTTGAAAAACTATATCTCAAAAATAAGATAGAAATAGGATTGATTTAAGATTATAATAAAACTAAATACTGATATTACATTCAAACACAATGCACATTGCAATACTAATTAATAGCAATTAACTATAGTATATATATGTCCGGTTTGTTTTGAATCTTAACTTCAATCACAAAAATATCGTACAGATTACGTTGAACAAAATCAAAACTAATAAATGAAGGTGGTGATTAATTTTCTTTATCATAACACATGAATATAATAGAAAAGACGTCAACCAATTTGACAAACTCCGATGAAAATTACAAATATATAACAAATATAACATCAAACTTAATACATGAATCAGGGATAGATAAGTACCGTAACACGTCTTATAGTAATGCGAATTCACACTCAGCAAAACAGTCACAATCGGGAATAGTCACGTTCGGTAATTAAAAGATTAGACGACATAATGACAAACCACAATCTACCATGTGGTAAAAATGTCCTTATCTAGTCTGGTCAAAGACACATCGTACCACACACTATATATAACAGCAAGCACCATAATGCATTACACTGTACACTATTCCTCATACACCATGCATGTATACCACTCTTCTTTTCCTTTCTCATACACATCATACACGATTTGCACAATTAAGGTAATTGACGGAACAGCAAATTTCACGTCATATTTTCGCAACTAACCTCAATACTTAAAAAAATATAAAACATTAGTTATGCAGTATGTACAAAAAATATTTCACCTTTTCACCATGCAACTGTTTGTATGTATGAAATCATTCAGGAGCTATACACGTAAAGAGCTAACCTGAATCGCAAAAATAAAAAAACAAATTGACAGAGCAGATGAGTGCGCCCCCGTATTTCTGTGGAGTTTTTATTTTCTTTTTTTAGAGTTTTCCGGACTGTGTATGTGTTTTTGTCATGTTGTTTTTTCTCTAATTGCTTGTGTCCATTTGTATCGACAAGGGCAAACTTATGAATAACTTCTTATCTTCTTCAGATGATATCCTTTGGCACTATCCTGTAGAGTCATAACTTTCAGTTGATGCACATATATGATATATACATACTATTACTGTGATAAAAGCAGACAACTGCAATGGGGCAATAAAATCTCATAATTCGAAGCAAAAATTACAACGTACGAGAACAACAAAAATAGAGAATAAAAGCCTGCAAAACACCATAAGTAAGCAACTCGTATCTTCATGTTAGCTAATCATTGATTATTTCGATGTACAATTAATATCTTATTTTTTATCTTTTAGGTAAAGCGTCATACAACGGAGAACGTAAACCTCTGATCGATAAAAACAGTGAACATCAATGTTGTTCAAACAGAAACATATGTTCACGGCTGTTAATATTATTGACTTGTTATCAATGCCGTTGTTTGCAAGAGTTTTTCAGTGATAGTTGACAATAGTATATGTTGCATCTCTAAACGTATCATTGAACTGTTACATGCAATGACCATGAATAAAATGTTCATATATTAATTAACATACTGAGTATGAAATATAGCAAGGGTATGAATGTTATATGTTTTTAGCTCACCTGACCCGAAGGGCCAAGTGAGCTTTTCTCATCAATTGGCGTCCGGCGTCCGTCGTCGTCCGTCGTCGTTAACTTTTACAAAAATCTTCTCCTCTGAAACTGCTGGGCCAAATTTAACCAAACATGGCCAAAATCATTATTAGGGTATCTAGTTTAAAAATTGTGTCCGGTGACCCACCCAACCAACCAAGATGGCCGCCATGGCTAAAAATAGAACATAGGGGTAAAATGCAGTTTTTGGCTTATAACTCAAAAACCAAAGCATTTAGAGCAAATCTGACAGGGATAAAATTGTTAATCAGGTCAAGATATATCTGCCCTAAGATTTTGAGATGAATCGGACAACCCGTTGATAGGTTGCTGCCCCTGAATTGGTAATTTTAAGGAAATTGTGCTGTTTTTGGTTATTATCTTGAATATTATTACAGATAGAGATAAACTGTAAACAGCAAAAATGTTCAGTAAAGTAAGATCTACAAATAAGTCAACTTGACCGAAATGGTCAGTTGATCCCTTTTGGAGTTATTGCCCTTTATAGTCAATTTTAACCATTTTTCGTAAATCTTAGTCATCTTTTACAAAAATCTTCTCCTCTGAAACTACTGAGCCAAATTAAACCAAATTTGGCCACAATCATCATTAGGATATTTAGTTTAAAAATTGTGTCCGGTGATCCTGCCAACCAACCAAGATGGTCGCCATGGCTAAAAATAGAACATAGGGGTAAAATGCAGTTTTTGGCTAATCACTCAAAAACCAAAGCATTTAGAGCAAATCTGACATCTGGTAAAATTGTTTATCAGGTCAAGATCTATCTGCACTGAAATTTTGAGATGAATTGGACAACCCGTTGATAGGTTGCTGCCCCTGAATTGGTAATTTTAAGGAAATTTTGCTGTTTTTGGTTATTATCTTGAATATTATTATAGATAGAGATAAACTGTAAACAGCAAAAATGTTCAGCAAAGTAAGATCTACAAATAAGTCAACAAGACCAAAATGGTCTGTTGATCCCTTTTGGAGTTATTGCCCTTTATAGTCAATTTTAACCATTTTTCGTAAATCTTAGTTATCTTTTACAAAAAACTTCTCCTCTGAAACTACTGGGCCAACTTAAACCAAAAGGGGCCACAATCATTATTGGGGTATCTAGTTTAAAAATTGTGTCCGGTGACCCGGTCAACCAACCAAGATGGCCGCCATAGCTTAAAATAGAACATAGGGGTGAAATGTAGATTTTGGCTTATAACTCTAAAACCGCAGCCTTTAGAGCAAATCTGACGGAGGTAAAATTGTTTATCAGGTCAAGATCTATCTGCCCTGAAATTTTCAGATGAATCTGACAACCCGTTGTTGGGTTGCTGCCCCTGAATTGGTAATTTTAAGGAAATTTTGCTGTTTTTGGTTATTATCTTGAATATTATTATAGATAGAGATAAACTGTAAACAGCAAAAATGTTCAGCAAAGTAAGATCTACAAATAAGTCAACAAGACCAAAATGGTCTGTTGATCCCTTTTGGAGTTATTGCCCTTTATAGTCAATTTTAACCATTTTTCGTAAATCTTAGTTATCTTTTACAAAAAACTTCTCCTCTGAAACTACTGGGCCAACTTAAACCAAAAGGGGCCACAATCATTATTGGGGTATCTAGTTTAAAAATTGTGTCCGGTGACCCGGTCAACCAACCAAGATGGCCGCCATAGCTTAAAATAGAACATAGGGGTGAAATGTAGATTTTGGCTTATAACTCTAAAACCGCAGCCTTTAGAGCAAATCTGACGGAGGTAAAATTGTTTATCAGGTCAAGATCTATCTGCCCTGAAATTTTCAGATGAATCTGACAACCCGTTGTTGGGTTGCTGCCCCTGAATTGGTAATTTTAAGGAAATTTTGCTGTTTTTGGTTATTATCTTGAATATTATTATAGAAAGAGATAAACTGTAAACATCAATAATGTTAGGCAAAGTAAGATTTACAAATAAGTCAACATGACAGAAATGGTCATTAACCCCTAAGGAGTTATTGTCCTTTATAGTCAATTTTTAACAATTTTCATAAAATTTGTAAATTTCAACTAACATTTTCCACTGAAACTACTGGGCCAAGTTCATTATAGATAGAGATAATTGTAAGCAGCAGGAATGTTCAGTAAAGTAAGATGAACAAACACATCACCATCACCAAAACACAATTTTGTCATGAATCCATCTGCTTCCTTTGTTTAATATTCACATAGACCAAGGTGAGCGACACAGTCTCTTTAGAGCCTCTAGTTTAAACATTAAAATAAAATGTGTATGACACTATGATATAAAACATCTCTCATGAAATACAATTAACTTCTAACATCTAGCCATATCTGGATAATTGAGAAGAAACGATGTTCCATTTTGGGAACATGCTTAAGGCTAGGGGACAAACAACATATACAAATTATTGTCAACAGTATCCGACTCACCCTGCATATTATGACATTGAAACATGTATATAAAGGACACCCATGGACCGGGGAATCGGGACCTTATTAGAGACGAAACCTTGAATTTGAAATACATTCATTATGATATTAATGTCACCAAAAGGATGATGTGACGAAACAATAATTGCTTTGATCTGTAAATAACTGAATGGAAGTAGGTATTATAAATGAGGCCAAAAGGAAAATAACAAAAATACCGAACTCAAAGGATGATTCAAATAGGAAAATCCCGGAACAAATGTAAAATCAAAAGTTTAAACATCTCAAACGAATGATAACAAATGTCATATTCTTTATTTGGTTCAAACATCCCAAACGAATGAAAACAACTGTCATATTCTTTATTTGGTTCAGACATCCCAAACGAATGAAAACAACTGTCATATTCTTTATTTGGTTCAAACATCCCAAACGAATGAAAACAACTGTCATATTCTTTATTTGGTTCAGACATCCCAAACGAATGAAAACAACTGTCATATTCTTTATTCGGTTTAGACATCCCAAACGAATGAAAACAACTGTCATATTATTTATTTGGTTCAGACATCCCAAACGAATGAAAACAACTGTCATATTCTTTATTTGGTTCAAACATCCCAAACGAATGAAAACAACTGTCATATTCTTTATTTGGTTCAAACATCCCAAACGAATGATAACAACTGTCATATTCTTTATTTGGTTCAAACATCCCAAACGAATGAAAACAACTGTCATATTCTTTATTTGGTTCAAACATCCCAAACGAATGAAAACAACTGTCATATTCTTTATTTGGTTCAAACATCCCAAACGAATGAAAACAACTGTCATATTCTTTATTTGGTTCAGACATCCCAAACGAATGAAAACAACTGTCATATTCTTTATTTGGTTTAAACATCCCAAACGAATGAAAACAACTGTCATATTCTTTATTTGGTTTAAACATCTCAAACGAATGATAACAACTGTCATATTCTTTATTTGGTTCAAACATCCCAAACGAATGAAAACAACTGTCATATTCTTTATTTGGTTCAAACATCCCAAACGAATGATAACAACTGTCATATTCTTTATTTGGTTCAAACATCCCAAACGAATGAAAACAACTGTCATATTCTTTATTTGGTTCAAACATCCCAAACGAATGATAACAAATGTCATATTCTTTATTTGGTTCAAACATCCCAAACGAATGAAAACAACTGTCATATTCTTTATTTGGTTCAAACATCCCAAACGAATGAAAACAACTGTCATATTCTTTATTTGGTTCAGACATCCCAAACGAATGAAAACAACTGTTATATTCTTTATTTGGTTTAAACATCCCAAACGAATGAACACAATTGTCATATTCTTTATTAGGTTTAAACATCCCAAACGAATGATAACAACTGTCATATTCTTTATTTGGTTCAAACATCCCAAACGAATGAAAACAACTGTCATATTCTTTATTTGGTTCAAACATCCCAAACGAATGAAAACAACTGTCATATTCTTTATTTGGTTCAGACATCCCAAACGAATGAAAACAACTGTTATATTCTTTATTTGGTTTAAACATCCCAAACGAATGAACACAATTGTCATATTCTTTATTTGGTTTAAACATCCCAAACGAATGAAAACAACTGTCATATTCTTTATTTGGTTCAGACATCCCAAACGAATGAAAACAACTGTCATATTCTTTATTTGGTTCAAACATCCCAAACGAATGTAAACAACTGTCATATTCTTTATTTGGTTTAAACATCCCAAACGAATGAACACAATTGTCATATTCTTTATTTGGTTTAAACATCCCAAACGAATGAAAACAACTGTCATATTCTTTATTTGGTTCAGACATCCCAAACGAATGAAAACAACTGTCATATTCTTTATTTGGTTCAAACATCCCAAACGAATGAAAACAACTGTTATATTCTTTATTTGGTTCAGACATCCCAAACGAATGAAAACAACTGTCATATTCTTTATTTGGTTCAGACATCCCAAACGAATGAAAACAACTGTCATATTCTTTATTTGGTTCAGACATCCCAAACGAATGAAAACAACTGTCATATTCTTTATTTGGTTCAGACATCCCAAACGAATGAAAACAACTGTCATATTCTTTATTTGGTTCAGACATCCCAAACGAATGAAAACAACTGTCATATTCTTTATTTGGTTCAGACATCCCAAACGAATGAAAACAACTGTCATATTCTTTATTTGGTTCAGACATCCCAAACGAATGAAAACAACTGTCATATTCTTTATTTGGTTTAAACATCCCAAACGAATGAAAACAACTGTCATATTCTTTATTTGGTTCAAACATCCCAAACGAATGAAAACAACTGTCATATTCTTTATTTGGTTTAAACATCCCAAACAAATGATAACAACTGTCGTATTCTTTATTTGGTTTAAACATCCCAAACGAATGAAAACAACTGTTATATTCTTTATTTGGTTTAAACATCCCAAACGAATGATAACAACTGTCATATTCTTTATTTGGTTTAAACATCCCATACGAATGAAAACAACTGTCATATTCTTTATTTGGTTCAGGCATATCCTTAAGAGGAAAATGGTGGATTAACCTAGTTAAACTGGTTATAGCTAGTTAAACCTCTAAATTGTTCGACAGTCGTGTAAGAATTGTGTTTGATTTATATATCGTTCAAAACGATACTGCATACTGTTTTATGACTGCTTAATTGAAATGATTTTTTATCCCCAAAACGGGGATGTGCATATAAGTTTTTGTTTTAGATTTAAATTTGACCTTCAAAAATGAAGAGTCACGAAACCAGGAACATACCAAACACTATTACATCATTCTGTAGTTTTTTTTAGTTACTGATTTAAATGAATTATACCAGCAGATAAGACCATCAAGTTTGAATTATCTTGTCTCGTAAAGAGAGAGAGGCATTAACAACCAGGAATTATTAAGCTTTGTTCAGAAAGTAATTGCTAATTTTATAACCAGGGAATACCAAAACACGTCAAACAGCTGTTATGCATCGTGTCATTATTGTCAAACGTACAGATTAATAAGAATTAAGAATACGGTAAAGCTAAGACGTAATCTGTTATTTGTAAACCGTTATTTTCCACCACAGATCGTGGTCTGATCAAATTTGTCAACATCGAAGTGGTTCTGTTCAAAACAATTATTAGTGGTAAACACATGTTTGGTCTCTTTTCAATTTTGTATTGTTTCTCTACTCCAAAACAGTTGGGTAGTTGGGTAGTTTCTAAAAACAGACTTTAAATACAGTTTTAAACGTTACATTAAACTGAAACTTCAAAAGTTAAAGATTGTTTTACATCTGTATCTTTTCTTAGATATTGACAGCAAATGACGACTTCAAAGTAGATTCTACAGCAAACATGCTGTATTTAAAATTCCAATTGTCAACTCCCTATTCCCAGCAGCAACATATAAATTCCTTGTCTGAATGACTTTTATCTTTGTAAATATCATGAATATGTTTCACTCGTGCATCTGCACCTAATCGGACTTCCTGAGCAGGGGTTGTGGATCTTACGAAAGAACTGTTCATACTGATTTATGAGAACAAAACAATTGAGATCAATGCTATATAACTTAATTTTAAAAATAAATGTTTATCTTATATATTTATTATCCCTTTAATTGGTTTGACAATTAAGGAAAAAATGACCAAAATAACTTGAAATCTCAGAAGATGGCATTTTAAATATTTTATATATCCAAGTATAAAATTTAACGAGTAAGAACGTTTGCATTTCGAACAATTCATTCTGGAATGTCAAATCATTGGTTCAGAAATTTTTATCGTTCATTTTTCTATGTTGAAACAAGAATAACAATCGAAAGTGCACGAATGTTTTTCTTCGTTTTGATAGGTTTTAAAACCAAAACCTTATACAAAAATAGAAGCATCAATAAAATAGAAAAACAAAGGTTTGGTAAAATCAGTAGACAAACTTACAACTGAAAATTCTTTGATTGAGGGATACTCAATACAAAGAAGCTTTTGCACTAAGGATTCCAAGAGGTAAGCTCAAAGTCATCAATAGGAAGAGTCGTTAGTTTTCACTTAATGGTTTGTTATTGTGTTTTTTCCCTTCATACATTGTTTCCATTGTTGTCTAAATTTATCGGAGTTATCATCGTCCAATGCCCGTTTTATATCAACACATTGGTCTAAGAGGAAGAGGCAATCTACGATTTGTATATCTTGCCACTTTTGTAATAGTGCTATTTTATTGAAAGTATTATACATTGTTTTGTGGATAGTACCGATTGAAGTACCGAAATCCCGAGATGTTCTTACCCCTAACCCTATCTCTTATAAATTCAAGGAATATAGTTGTTGCAAAGGGAACACATAGACACCGTTTCTATTTAATATTAGGATATTTGGCATACTTAGATACATTGCCAGTGGGCGGATATTTCAAATTCAGTTTGAGTAGTATAATAACGTTTAACAAATAAAAATCTGATGTTTTAAAATTAATATGCATTTCATTTCATACATATAAATTGATCCACTGATAATTATGATATTACACGGCACCAAAGGTATTGTATCAAATATGTCCCATTTTCGAGTCAATGCCATTTGAGCTGATGATACCATCAAGGACTAGCTGATAACGTCTGATAACTTGTCAAAATGTTATGAAGACATTCATTTACTTTTTCAAGAAACCATGACTTGACTTTTATAATGCTAGATACAAAACTAAAAGAAACATCTTAACTAGCTTAAAGCTGATACCATTTTAAGAGTTCAAAGTTGAAATTGAAAAGTCCCGGATGAAATGCAAAATCGAAAGCTCAAACATCTAAAACGAATAGAAAACAACTGAGCCTGTAATTCTGTGGTTGTCGTTTGTTTGTGTGAACATATTTGATTTTCGTTCATTTTCTTTTTTAAATAGATAAGGCCGTTAGTTTTCTCGTTTGAATTGTTTTACATTGTCTTATCGGGGCCTTTTAAAGCTCACTATGCGGTATGGGCTTTGCTCATTGTTGAAGGCCGTACGGTGACCTATAGTCGTTAACTGATGTCTGTGTCAATTTGGTCTTTTGTAGATAGTTGTCTCATTGGCGATCATACCACATCTTCTTTTTTATATGTTATATTCTGAACGTGGTTGAGGCAATTCATTATGTTGACAATAGTTGATTTAACCTGGTTGTATAGCTAACTAAACCGCTCAATTGTACGACAGTCATGTAAGAAGATTTTTTGCTTTATATATCTTTCAAAACGATCAAGGAGACTTGTTTGCATACTGTTTGATCACTGCTTAATTGTAATGATTAAAAATTAAGAAAAATGAAGCTGTGCAGGCAAGTTTTGTTTTAGATTAAGATTTAGATTTGACCTTTAAAATTTAAGAGTCATGAAACCAGGAACATACATGTACTTAACACTATTACATCATTCAGTTATTGTTTTTAGTCACTGATTTAAATGAATTATACCAGCAGATAAGACGATCAAGTTTGAATTATCTTGTCTCGTAAAAAAAGACAAGCATTAACAACCAGGAATTATTGAGCTTTGTTCATAAAATAATTGCTAATTCTATAACCAGGGAATACCAGAAAACGTCAAACAGCTGTTATGCATCGTGTAATTATTTCCAAACGTGGGACATTATAATAGAAAAAAAATATACGGTAAAGCTAAGAAGTAATCTTGTATTTGTAAAACGTTATTTTCTACCACAGATCGTGGGTTGATAAAATTTGTCATCATCAAAGTCGTTCTGTTCCTAAAAAATGTTAGTGGTAAACACATGTTTGGGTTTTTCAGTGACTAACAGTTAGGTAATTGTCTTGTTTTTAAAATAAAGTATTTAAATGTAACTTTAAACTGTTACCTCAAAAGAAGAAGGTTTACTTTAAATCTTTACCTTTTATGGATATTGACAGCAAATTACGATTTCTTACTAGATTCTATAACAAACGTGATATATTCAACTATCTAATTGTCAACTACCCTTTCTCAGCAGTAACATATGAATTGCTCATCTGAATGACTTTTATCTTAGCAAATATGTTTCACTCGGGCATCTCCATCTAAACTGACTTCATAAACAGGAGTTCTAAACGCTAAAATGTTAACCATATATATTTATTATCCATCTGATTGGTTTCAGAACGGTAGATGTCAATCGACAACAACCAAAGGAAAATAATGACAAAAATGAATTGAATCGTCAGAAGATGGGATTTCAAATGTTTCAGTTATCTATGTATAACAATTTTAAACTAATAAGAATGTCTGCAATTCATGAAGATCATTCTGGGATGCAAACCATTGCATGGTACGAAAATTTGTATAGTACATTTTACTATGTTCAAACAAGAATAACAGTCGAAAGCGCACGATTTTTTAATTTGTTTATGCAAGATTTTAAATCCGAAATTTGTATCCAAAATTTGAAGCCATAATAGAAAAACGAAAGGTTTGGCAAAATCGGCAGACACATTTACAACTGAGATTTCATTAATTGAGGGATAATCTATTGCGTTAGGGATTTCAGGAGGGATTCTTAAAGTCGTCATTTGAAAGGTTTTCTGGTCGCCATCATGCATGTTGATCTTATCGTTTTAAGGAAAAAGATATGTCACTAATGCATTACTGTGGATATTTTGCATATGTTGTTACCGCAATTCTGTGGTCTCTTTTCCAATTTTAACATAAGCGGAGGCGGCTCATGTTTTTTTTTTTATTAAATGTTTTGCTGTAGCAAAACCGCGGTTGTCACATACCGTTTGTTATCATTGTTTGTCTTTACATTGTTTTTATTGTTGTCGGATTTCATTGGTGGTATGCCATCTTAGTATCATCTCCCTTTTAGTCATTTGTTTTTTCTTACCATTTATGTATTAGTATTCATTGTATTGAAATTAAAATCCGTTGTTTTCTTGATAGTACCAATTGAAGTACCGAAATATCGAGAAGTTCTCATCCCATACCTGTTCACTGATAAATTCCAGGATTATCAATGGTTACAAGATAACATATAGTGACCGTTTCTATATACTATTAGAATATTTGGGATACTATATCTTAGATATATTACCAACGGGCGGTTATTTTAAATCAGTTTGAGTAGTACAGTTACGTTGAATAAACACAACTCTATTGTTCTAAATTTAAAATACAATACATTTAATAAGTATAAAGGGATCCACTGATAAGTATGATAATACACAGCACTAAAGATATTGTATCAAATAAGTCTAAACTTTAATCACGCGATGATAATTTTAATTTCCATCGTATAGGTGAACCATGTATTCATTTTCAAATGATTCAAAATGCACACTCAGTTTTATTTCGGGAAAACCAGTAGCATCATCTTAACTTTTTTGTTATCTTTGTTCATAGGTCAGTACCATAATTAGTCTATTAACATTCATATTATTCGATCTTTTGACGGTGTATGCTGTTATTAAAAATGTATAAAAAAACTACTGTTTGATATCCAATCTCCTATTTATATTAGCAAAACATGCCTCAGCGTGTTGGGAATACATATAAATGGAAATAAATTCTGGTGGACGACATCTGTATTATAATAGATGGAGATATAAACCAACACAGTCACCATGGCGATACAAAACATTTGTTTATTCAAGATAACACCATAGAAGGAAATGTATGTTTTCTGATACACTCAAATATTGTAAAACCTCTTATGTCATTCAAGTATATGTAGTTATAATTTAATTTTGGATGTTATGCATCTTCTAATGACTGATGTTGTTTTGTTTATCGGCTCATAGACATAGTTTTGTCATGTGATCGTCACGTGTACGTAATCAACGTTTTTTTCATGATTTACTCAGGTTTTAAATGGAATAAAGAATTAAATTATAAGAAATGACTGTAATATTTTTTGGCCCATTCGAAATAACAACAAAATGTGGTGCACACTTTAAAATGACCCAATACGTGGGTTATTCATTGTGCACCACATTTTTTATGTTATTTCTTCATAGACAGACAAACTTTTACACTCCATCCATAAATAAATGCTGTAGTATAGCTAAACGGTAAAATCACAAAAAAAATCTGAGAGGTTTTGATAAGTCCAAAAAAATAAATGATAATCCATGTAAAGGTTAACAACATCGTGAACATAACTGTTATAATAACGATTAAATAGTAGGTTGTAATGTGTCTTTTAAGAGATAAAGTTCTACAGACAATATCATGTAGTCACCTTAAGTTTGTATTTTATTAAATGCTGCTGTTATAGTTGTGTGGTGCGGGATATATCTATTGTTCGTATTTAATCAGACATGAAGCATCGTTTTATTTAAGGGAACTGATCTGATAATATGTAGTCAATTTGGTCTCCGATGTATAGCTCTCCTGTTGGTAATCGAATCGCATCACCATATTTTAATATGCAATTCTGGTCAAAATTTGTCAAGTATGGCAGGAATGACACTAGAGTCGCATCCCAAAGTGAAAAGCTGTTCTTGTTTAATGCAAAAACGTTTGAACTTAAAACACGTCAACTTCATATTTGATTTGGCTTTTTCATGTTTTAGATACTTTTGATACGAGCGTCACTGGTGGGTTTGTGAAGACGAAACGGACGTCTAGTTACGAAATTGTGAGCCTCTCAACAATGAAGAGATTTGTAAAAGTCTACCTAAGTCCACCGTGTCGATAGATGCAAACCCCAACTTCTTAATAATATTTGCATTGATCATTCTAAGGTCACCCAATTTTTTTTGCGGAGGTCGATTTACTCTGTCTTAAGTTTTTTATGTAAGGATTTTGGGACATTTTTTGCAATTGCAATGACAATTTCACTTCACTTTACTTGTGAGGTTATTGATGTTTCCTTATTATTTTTGCGTCTGTTTTTGCGATTGGAAAATTTAAGACTATATTAACACTGATTTTCCAGCCAATTACATTTGAGCTGATGATACCATCAAGAACTGGCAGATTACATCTGATAAATTGTCAAAATGTTGTGAAGACATTCATTTACTTTTCAATAAACCATAAATTGACTTTTATAATGCTAGATAGCAAACTATAAAACATCCGAACTAGATAAAAGCTAACAACATTTTCATTATTCAAAGATCAAATCGAAAAGTCACGGATCAAATGCATATTCAAAAGCTCAAATGTCTCAAACGAAAGGAAAACAACTGTTATATTCCTGACTTGGTTGAGTCATTTCCTTATATTGAAAATGGTAGATATAACCTGGTTATATAGCTAGTTAAATCACTCAATTGTACGACAGTCGTGTAAATTTTTGCTTTATATATCTTTAAAAACAATCACAAAGACGTATCTGCATAATGTTTTATGAATGCTTATTTGTAATGATTTAAAAATTACAAAAATGGACTGGTACATGCATGTTTTATATAAGTTTAGATTTGACCTTAAAATTTAAAAGTCATGAAACCAGGAACATACCAAACCTATTACATGTATAACATTATTCTTTAGTTTTCAAAGTCACTGATTTTAATGAATTTTACAAGCAGACAAGACGATCAAGTTTGAATTATCTTGTCTCATAAAGAGAAACAGGCATTAACAACAAAGATTTATTGAGCTTTGTTCAGAAAGTAAATGCTAATTCTATAACCAGGGAATACCGGAAAACGTCAAACAGCTGTTTTACATCGTGTCATTATTGTCAAATGTGCAGAATTATAAGAATAAATAATACGATAAAGCTGAGACGCCATCTGTGTTTTGTGGAACGTTATTTTCTACCACAGATCGTGATTTGATCAAGTTTGTCTCATTCAAATCAGTTGGGTAATTGTTTTGCTTTTGCAAAACAGGCTTTTGTTCATCTGTTTGTGTGGTTCATAAGTGTTTCTCGTTTTTCGTTTTTATATAGATTTAACCATTGGTTTTCCCGTTGAATGATTTTACACTAGTACTTATTGTGACCCTTAATATCCTGCTGTTCGGGGTGAGCCAAGGTTCCGTGTTGAAGGCCGTACCTTTACCTATAATGGTTAACTTTTATAAATTGTTACTTGGATGGAGAGTTGTTTCATTGGTACTCATACCACATTTTCCTATATATATTCAAATAAAGTTTGTTTAAACGTAACTTTAAACTGTAACCACAAAAGTAGAAGGTTTGTTTTGTATCCTTATCTTTTTTTGGATATAGACAGTGAATGACGACTCAAAATTAGATTCTACAAAAAAGCGTGATAGATTTAACTTTCCAATGGTCAACTCCCTATTCCCAGCAGTAGCATATTAATTCCTCCACTTTTATCTTAGTCAATACGGTACACTCTAGCATGTCCACCTAAACGGACTTCGTGCATAGAGGTTGTGCTTCTTACCCAACAACTTTTCAAACTGATTGATGAAAAAAAAAAACAATTGAGATCACTTCCACGTAACTTAATCTTAAAGATTAAAAGTTAATCATATATATTTTTTATCCCTCTAATTGGTGTCAGAACTGGAGATGTCAGACGGGAACAATCAACGGAATATAATATAAATACAAAATAAATTGAATCGTGATCAGATGATGGGATTTTAAATGTTTCAGTTATCTATGTATAATAATTTAAAACGATTAAGAATGTCTGCAAACCATTGGCGCAGAAATTTGTGTCGTTCATTTTTTTATGTTCTAACAAGAATAACTGTTGAATAGGCGTGATTGTTTATTTGTTTATGCGAGACTTTAAATCCAAAATCTTATACAGAAATAGAAACGATAATATAATGGAAAAAACGAGAGGTTTTGCAAAATCAGCAGACAAACTTACAACTTAGATTTCTTCGATTGAGGGATAAGCTATTGCACTAGGGATTTCAGGAGGGATGCTTGAAGTCATCATTTGAAAGGTTTTCCGGCCGCCATCATGCATGTTGAACATTATCATGTTCATGGAATTTTTTAACTGTTGTTACCGCAATTCCGTGGTCTCTTTGACAATTGTAGCATGTGTAGCATAAGCGGTGGCGGCTTTAGGTTTTTAACTAAATGCTTTGCTGTAGCAAAACCGCGGTTATGGAGAAGGAATTGCGTAATCTTGCTTAGTATTTTATTGTGTGTTTTCATTGTCTGCCTTTACATTGTTTTCATTGTTGTCTGATTGTATTTGTTGAATGCCCCTTTGGTATTATCTCCCTTTTGATCAATTGTTTTTCTTCCCATTTTTGTATTATTATTCATTGTATTGAAATTAATATCCATTGTTTTGTTGATAGATACAATTGACGATACTGAGCTGTTGAGAAGTTTTTAACCCGTTACCTGGTCTCTTATTAACTTCAAAGAATATTATTGGTTGAGAGAGTAAATATAAGGATAGTTTCTATTTAATATAAGGCTACTTTGCATATTCCTTTTCAAATACACTGTCAGTTGGCGGTTTACTTTATATGCAGGGTTAGTAGAAGGGGTACGTAAAATAAACAAAAACTCTGTTGTTCTAAAATTATTATGCATTACATAAATGGATCCAATGATAATTATGATTCTTGTATTACATGACATCAAAGGTGGTGTATTAAATAAGTTTTAAATGTAATCACTCGATGATAATTTTAATTCTAATCGTATAGGAGAGCCATGCGTTCATGTTGGACTTTCTCAAAATGTATAGTCAATTTCATTTCGGTGAAACCAGTAACAGTATCTTAACATTTTTTGTTAAGCTTGTTTAAAGGATAGTACAATAATTGGTCTATTAAGATTCAGATAACTCGATCATATGACCGTTTATGCTGTAATTAAAAAAAAATACTGTTTGATATCCAATCTCCTTTTAATATTTGCAAAACATTTTTAGCGTGGTGGGAATACATATAAATGGAAATAACATCTGGTTGACGACATCTGTATTATACATATTATAATAGATGGAGATCATCATGGCGAAAAAAAATATTTAAAAATTAACTCCTACAAAGTAAAAAAAAAAGCAAATCCGTCTACGTGAAAACAAAATGTAAACCTTATTAAAAAGGACAACAGTCAATACCAAATGTCATGTTCTAAATCAGCACTGGTATAAATATGATAAAAGAGAATTCACCACGGAATCAGAAAGGAAAAAAAAAAGATCTGTCATTGATTTCCGATTTGTTAATGGACATAACATTAGGATATAAGAATCGACTCCGAATAGCTTAGATTAGGCATTTGTACGTGCAGATGTGCTTGTGAACACATATCTTAATATGATACTTTCCTCGTTTTTTTTTTTTATCTCAATCAATAAAAAGATCACTAGACAAAGATCAGTAAGTACAGAAAGTTCAAGAAGAACATCTCACTCAAAACTACAATATCACAGACATCATAGACACTGTCTAAAGCAAATACAATAGCGAATTATTTTGTGTTTAAAAATTATTTGAAATGCATAAATTTGAACCTAAAATACGTATGTGTGTTAATCTTTTTTAAGATAATCAAAAATAATCACAGATAAATTGTAATTTTTTGGATATTATATTTAAAGATCTTCCACAATTATTTACAAGCAGTGTGTATTTTTTTATTTCTTCGGTTTGAGCGGGAAATATAAACCGCAAATCCCAGAGATTTAATAATATAATTATCGCACAAGTAAAGGGCTAACGCCGACGCCCATCATATTTCTGATTACATAGTTGCGAATGCAATAGCGAGATGTGGAATGAGAGAGAGGAAGAGCTGTACAACTATTCAAACAGTCCAAATTAAATAGATGCAAGTTATGTCATATCAGAACATCATATTTGCTAGCATAACCTAACACGGTGATATCAGTACGAACAGTTAAATGTAAACTTTAACCTGCACCGACAAGTATTAAGTCAAAGATAAAAATAGGTTAGAATAAAGATCTGACATTAACGCTGATAAAAATTATAACATCAATTATTGCGTGGCCTTTGGCTACAGTTATTAATCAAATATTGTATGATTGATTGAAAATCAATTTAAAGCTACTGATAAAGTTAAAAAGACCAATATGGTTGCCGTAATTGATGTCTTGTTAATTAAGTTCTTTATAAGAAATACCAATCATATAGATTTTCAAAGATCGTTAAAAAAAAATGACGATTGCTTTTCTCACTTTCGCTGTACCAGCTCAAACGAGAAAACAATCTCGTTTAGAAGACCAATAATACTTAAAAAAATAAATCTTATCTTATTATCTATAAATTTCATTGCATTAGTTAGAGGTATTTTATCAATAAAGTTTAGTCACTGTAGTTTGAGGTGTGAAATACAGTTGTTTTTTCAGAAAAGAGTAAGAACAGTCAAAGGAGTAAATATAAAAACTGAAGGAATAAATGAAGATAATACTGTAGTAAAATAACATTCAACATATAATGACATTACTGACAACACACACGCAACATAATTAGGTCATAGCAAGTTCAGAAATACAATTTTTATACAATTCTAAGTTGAGATTCTAACTTTCATGTTGTATTCAAAACAAATTCACACAATGTAATCCTACGATACAATACCAATTTTGTTGACATTTTTTCTAGAAACAATTATTGTATACTGTACAATAATATTACAAGATCAAGTGTTCCTTGTATCTTTCAAATATTTAAATATAACTAGATGTAAATGCAAAACAATTTAACCTTGTTTTGAATGCAACAATGGTATTTCGATAAAAAAAAAAAAACAACAACAAATGTACGCTTTATCAGAAAGCTGCAAACCACAAGGGGTAAACAATTATTTGTAACTAAAGAAACTGTCTTAGATATTGGTATTGTGACGTCTTATCAAACAGCAGCAGAATGACAAAAGAAATTATGATCTTTTGCAAAGTATTTGAAAATGGTTTCTTTTCTTTTGATATATTTTTTATTATTTATTTACTATTGTATCTGAAGGGCGCATTCCAAAGCAGTTTATCTCAATGCTTTAGGTTTAAGGTGCTCTTAGGTACACATAAATCATATATTAATGAAAAATAGACACTAGAACAATTTCTTTTGTTAGTTATCGTTAGATCCTTTAGTTAGTTAATCCAATTGACTACGAAACTTATTCCAATTGTCGTTTCCTCTTCTATTCGGTTGGCTCCTTTTGGACCATGTTTTGTCTTTTTGTTCTTGGAATGTGTTGAGTGACCTCATTGCAATGGTTCCCGTTTTAGTCACAGTTTTCATTTGTTTTTTTTTTAAGAGTTTGAAAAGGAGTTGGGTCAGAAACTTTTGAACTTAAAAATCAGTTAATTTAAAAGACGATAACATTCTGAAATGTGATGAAAACCATTTGTTTAAATGTAAAACTTATGTTTAAATGCTTAATGTATAATATACACCTATGATGACGAGAGAACGATTATGTATAGTGTATGTATTCCAAGATATAATATTCTCAACTCAAAATCATAATTTATAAATATTTTGATATGAGCGTCACTGATGAGTCTTATGTAGACGAAACGCGCGTTTGGCGTACTAAATTATAATCCTGGTACCTTTGATAACTATTTACACCACTGGGATGATGCCACTGCTGGTGAACGTTTCGTCTCCGAGGGTATCACTAGCCCAGTAGTCAACACTTCGGTGTTGACATGGATATCAATAATGTAGTCATTTTTATAAATTTCCTGTTTACAAAACTTTGAATTTTTAGAAAAACTAAGGATTTTCTTATCCCAAGCATAGATTACCTTAGCATTATTTGGCCCACGTTTTGGAATTTTGGATTTTAATGCTCTTCAACTTTGTATTTGTTTGGCTTTATAAATATTTTAAAATGACCGTCACTGATGAGTCTTATGTAGACGAAACGCGCGTCTTGCGTACTACATTATTATCCTGGTACCTTTGATAACTATTGTTAGTTGTAACTAAACAGATAATTATGAACATTTTGCCTTATACAATTTATCTTGATAGGAAGGTTGGGATTATATGTCCAGTGAAAAACATATATTAAATCTTCTCAACAGTGATAACGAGTTCGAGAAACAATGTTTGTATAAGCAGAGGTGCGAGATAAAAGAATACATGCTCAAAACTGGGAATGAAACATCGACATCGTGTTACAATTTTTAAAACATACAGATTTTCTCCTACAATTTAAAAAAAAAAAGCAAATACGTGAACGCGAAAACAAAATGTTTGGGATATTGAAACATTTTGGTTTTAACGATTCAGTTATTAACTGGGTTAAAGCAATGTACACAGATATACAAACCTGCGTTATGAACAATGGGTGGGTATCAGAAACGTTCAGAAATTCACATGGAATAAGACAAGACTGACCTTTATTGGGTCTTTTATTTGTTTTGGCGGTTGAAATTATGGCCCAGAGATAACGGAATAATAAAAATGTAAAAGAAATAAATATAAAATTAGATGGGAAAAGTCATAGTATCAAGATTTCACAATAAGCAGACGACACAACACTTTTTTGCAAGGATAAAAAGATGTGGTAACTGCAATGAACGAAATAGAAATGTTTGGTTCTTTTTCAAGTTTACTACTAAATAGAAATAAAACAGAGGGATTATTGATTGGGAAATTGAAATCTTGTAAACATAAAATTGTCGGGAGATAAACCTATTAAAGCTTTAGGGGGTGGGTTTCGGACATGACAAAGAAAAATGCCAAAAAAAATAAAATGGAATTATTTATGATATGGAAAAAATGAAATCTTTCAATTTTAAGAAAAATCCTAATTATAAAGACTTTTATATTGGCTTTGTTTACTTTTTTGGGAAGCGTCTGTCTAACTCTAAAAGAAATAGAAAACAGTAGCTATAAATATAATTGGGATGGGAAACCAGACATGGTTAAAAGAAACATGATGATTGGTCCATACATCTATGCTAAGGGATGTCTAAAAATGGTAGACTTTAAAAGTTATTTGTGGCTTTAAAAGCATCATGGGTAAATAGATTGGTAAATGGTAAACTTGAGACTTGAAAGCTTATACCATTTAAATACTTTAATGTTTCAAACAATATTTTGTCAATATTTAATATGAATTTTAGTGATATTAAATCTGTAAGATATCTTAAAGTTATTCCTGCGTTTTATAAAGATGTGAAAATGTCTTGGAATTGGACTGGCGGGGGGCAAAAACAAAACAACCAGACATATTTGTCGATATTAGAAAGCAAGTAATACGGGGAAATAAATTTATAAAATTTGGTAATAAACCAATTATATTTGAGAACTGGATTAGGAGTGATCTAATTTACATAAATAATATCTAAGATGATAAAAGGTCATTATCGGAAATCTACATTCGAAACAAATTAAAAATCAAAATGAACTTGATCGCCGAATTTCAAAAATTAAAAAAAATCTATACCAGCAGAATGGATTCAAGATATTCAAAAAGAGAATTCTGTCCAAACTACAGTTAAGATTCAGAGAAATAAAATCATATGGAACAATAATTTAACAGAGACTACATTATTAACAAATAAAATGTTATATAACTCTTTGATAAGTTTAAAACTAGAGTCGTCAATAGGTATAAACAGATGGCTTAGAATCCTACCAATACAAGAAACTCTTAATATGAATTCATTGTACAAATTTATTTTTGAATATATACTGAAAATAAATTAAAAATATTTAGATGGGAATTATTACATTATATTGTTCCAACTTAAACACTGTTATTGCAGTGGAAAGTAACTAAGACAGATAGGTGTTATTTTTGTAAGCAAGAAGATGATTATGCTCACTATTTTCTGAAGTGAGATATTTGAATAAATTTTGGCAAAAAATATATGAACTCTTTAAAAGAAGTAAAATATATTTTGATATTAAATTGTAACATCCGGTATTTGGATATAAAACCACAGATAGTAATTATTGTTTTTTTTTTAATTATATACTAACAGTATTAAGTTTTTCTATTTATAAGTCATACTATGTATCCGAGAAGAGAACAAAAACTGTTTATGTCTTTAGTATTTTTTAAAATGAATTTTTAGCATTGATAAATCTCTGCATACGACAACTAAACATCCTTTATATTATTTTTTATAAGATAATAAGTTGGATCAGCTCTTTATTTCTCTGGATAATCAGCGGAGTGTAACAGCGTAACTCAAGAGAAGCTTGGACTCGTGGTGAAATTTGAAACAATCAAGATTAGATGAATAAATATAATAATGTTGTTAAAAAAGTCAATAAAAAAGAAGTAGTTGAAAAGTAGTAAATACAGAAAATTCAAGAAGAACGTCTATTTCAAAACTTCAATAATCACAAACAACATAGGCACAGCTTCAAGCAAAAACAATAAAAAATCATTACACATTAAGAAATTCTTGAAAATGCTTTTTATGTTACCTTAGATACGTTAACGTTAACAAATGAATGATCAACGAAAAACATCTATAATCAGATCACATTTTAATTACAATAATTTGGTAACTTTATGAAAAGAAAAAACACTGGTCAGCGGTACGACAATTAACAATAACATTTACAAAAGAGGGACGAAAGATACTAAAGGGACAGTCAAACTCATAAATCTTAAAAAAAAACTGACAACGCCATGGATAAAAATAAAAAAAGACAAACAGACAAACAATAGTACACATGACACAACATAGAAAACTAAAGAATAAACAACACGAACCCCACCAAAAACTAGGGGTGATCTCATATGCTCCAGAAGGGTAAGCAGATCCTGCTCCCCATGTGGCATCCGTCGTGTTGCTTATGTGATAACAAACCAACTCGTGATGGCGTCCGTAAAATTGATGAAGGGATGATTTCAACTTCACCATTTGGAACTCTTGGTTTAATAGCTTCCTTGTGAGCAGCAGCCTTTTATCAAGAAAATCATGATAGGAAATGCAAGCACGGAAATATCATATCATGTTTTACTTCCAATATCTCTAGTCATGTTTGTTATTTTTATAAAAATGCTGATGCACGTGTTGTATGGTGTTTGATACGTCTATTTTTTATATTTAACTAGACATAAAGCTTAGCATTGTTTTATGTAGGTTGATATGATCTCTTAATACAGACACGTAACAATATAACAAAATATTTAAGAATAATAAGAACAGTTATGTTAATGAAATTGCTAACCTAAAAAGAAGATAAACATAAAAATGTTATATTTTTTTACATAACATTTGTTAGATACAATTTTCAAGATATTAATTTTTCTGATAAATTGAATTTACTGATCATTTTTATTAACTTACCGCTACGAAGAACTTAATTAACAAGGCATCAATTACGGTACCAGATTGATAGATTTCGGTGGATATAGCTTTTCCGTTGCCAATTATATTGCATATCCCTATATGATATCAGAGAAGCATAACAACGAAAATCAAATCGTTTGTATATAGTAACGCCTTTCGGATTGTTTGGACCTAAACATGCGTATTTTTGGGCTTTTAGATATTTTGATTCGAGCGTCATTGATTAGTCTTGTGAAGGAGAAACAGACGACTTGCGTACAAAATGTTAAGCTCTTATCATTAATGGTATTTCAAATTTTTAACCCAAGTTCGGTCAACTTTTTCGGGGAACACGAATCCTCAATTCTCAAAAATTTCTACATTGATCAATCCATTATCAGATATTGTGTTTTGATGGGTGGTTTAACTAGGTTTTAAGTTTTTATGTCGTGATTTCTGAACATGTTTGTCATTCATCTGTCGTTGTAGCAATGTCAGTTTCCCTTTAATACAGAGTGTATTGATGTTTCCGTAGTATTTTTGCGTCTGTTATTGTGAACAGAAAATGTAAGACTGTATTTTCCACTAATTTTCCAATCAATTACTGAGCTGATGATACCAACAAGGACAAACAGAATACGGCTGCTAACTTGTCAAAATGCTGTGCAGACATTCATTTACTTTTTCATGAAACCATGACATGACTTAACTAAATAAAAATTGATAACATTTTTAAAATTAAAAGTTTTTTTTCCAAAGATTCCATATCTTTGTTTAAACGTAGCCATACTACGCTTTTAACACGTTCATGACTTAACTAAAGGGGTTTAATTTCCTAGTCTCAATTGCGAGATGTGCAATTTGGGAACCAAAAGGCGAAATATACCACAGGTCGAAATAAATGTTCAACGTCATGACAAACATTAATTTATTTTGTTCAACATATTATTTAAACATCCAAAGGTTGTCAAATTAGAATGAATTTTCGCTGAAAATAGATATTTAAATAAACGTCAATTGCATTACTAAACCTACTTAAAAAGTAAAATCACAAAAATACTGAACTCAGAGGAAAATCAATTCAAAAAGTCCATAATCACATGGTAAAATCAAATAACAAAACGCATCAAAAACGAATGGACAAGAACTGTCATATTCCTGACTTGGTACAGGCATTTTCAAATATAGAAAATGGTGGATTGAACCTGGTTTTATAGCTAGCTAAACCTCTCACTTGTATGACAGTCACATCAAATTCCATTATATTGTCACCGATGCGTGAACAAAACAAACAGACACAATAGGTAAAAATGTCAAAAATAGGGGTACAGCAGTCAACATTGTGTTATCATCTTAATAACTATAAAAACAACAAATGTAACGAAGAAGCACAAAAAGCCATACATCAAATTAACATCCTCATATTGATTATATTATACGAATTTATTTGTTTATGTAAAATGCACCCATCAAGGAAGGAGGGTTTTGAGTACTGTTGTAAAATTGAGCGTTAAAACCAGGGTTTAACAAGGATAGGAAATCAGTTTCAGCTCAATATTTGGATCGCTGTATGTCTTTCTAGATATGTAGAATAAAATGGTGTATTGAAGATATATTGAGATTATAACTAGTTTTTTTATACTAACATCAAAGATATGATCAATAAAAGTAGTTGAATAAGTCATCCTTGACAGAAACATGTTGTAATGCTACTAACAGTCCTATTACCTGTTTATTGATATATGTACGCCAAAAGTCAACTTGTTGTCTCTTCGGAGCTACTGGTCGATTGGCACAGAATATACTATAGAATCGAAGAAACGCATTCTATTATCTAAGAGATTAAGAACTTCAACTATGAATGTTTGCTATATCAGGGCTACATATCAACTTCTTATAGCTATGGAAATTACAAACAATTTTTTTGACGTAAGCTTATGCAAGGGAAAAATATTTACACCCAAAACTAAAGCAGGAGCGTATCTGATGGTGGGGACAAAAATCGTGTGTTACAAATCACTTTGCAATTGGTTGATGGTATATGACATAAGTATGTGATCTGTCAGAAAAAAATTGTAATATTCAAGGAAGTAAAAAAGAAGATTGAATATTTTATTGTAGAAGCAAACAAAATGCTACGTCGAAATAACATTAAACACACAATGAAAACAATGACAGTAAATATATGATACAATAGAACTGTTTTGCAATGACAATCTGTGATCCTAACTTCCATGCCGTATTTTAGAACTGTTTTAATCAATTAAATACTATGATATAGTCCTGATTGTGTAGATATCTTTTTTTCTAAAAGCGATAATTATCTTTTATAAACTAACAAGATCAAATATTTCTGGTTTCCTTAAAATGATTTAGTATAGCTGCATGTAAATGCAAAATAGTTGAACCTTGTTTTATATGCAATAAAGGTTTGATAAACACAACGGATAACATTGTCAGCATAATGCTATTTGTTTCGATTAAAACACAAACTTACGCTGCATTAGAAAGATGCTAAACACAAGGGATCTACCATTATCTGGTTCCAAGGACATTTTCTTAGATATTGGTACAGTGTCGTTTTACGGTACAGCAGGATTACATATTAAGATATTATGAACATTTGCAAAATACTTTATAACAATTTGGTTTTTTTTCATAGGTTTTCATTTAAATCTTTATTGTTAGAATTGTTATGAGCATTCCAAAGCAGTTTATCTTTTTGTTAATGGTCCAGGTGCTCTCAGATTCACATTAATCATATATTAATGAAAAGTTAGACACTGGTATAATACTCTCTTGTAAATAATCGTTAGATCTATCAGTTAGCTAATCCAGTTGACCACGAGATTTATTCCAATTTTCGTAGGTACGATCTTTTTCTATTTGATTGTGACATCGTCTGTAAAAAAGAATTGTTGATTATATCATTTAGGCTTCTTTCGGAACATGTTTTGATTTTTTGTCGTTGAAGTGTGTTGTGTGAACTCATTGCTACAATGTTTTCATGTGGGTTTTTTAAGAGTTTGGTTCAGTAACTTTTGAAAAGAAAAATCTGTTCATTTTATAGATGATAATATTGTGAAATGTGATAAAACCATTCGTTAAAAATGTAAAACTTATGTTGAAATGCTTTATGTATAAGTAACAAATCTGATAGCGGTAGTTCGATTTGGTAAATTTTATTTATTACAATATATTATTGTCAATACAGAATGATAATTTTCAACAGTTTAACATGTTTAAGAAGGGGTCTTTCTACAATTTATCATTATAACTGAATAGCATATACCTGTAGGCTATTCTATACAATTGAACGACATCTTGATATTTACAACATTTTCTTCGCTTTCATACAAAGGGATAAGGGATGACGCCGAATATTAAATCTTTACCAAAAGAAGGTGATAAATTTCTGGACAAAAGAATAAAGTATATTGCTATATCAGATTAATAAATTTATCAATACGAAAATGTATATGTTATGATACGTTAATTTTCATGAAAAATAATACATTTAGTAAATCCTGACATCTCGAATATCAAATCATTCCTTCCCAAGTTTTGAAAAAAAGTAAATTTTGGATATTTGTACAATTAAAAGCCCCCTCCCGTCCCGTCCTTTTTGTGTTTGGTAAGTTACTAAAACGATACTTCGATGCAGTTAGATTACAACTGAGACGTCAATCCGTTTGATGTGTTTGTCATTTGATTTTGCTATTTGATTAGGGACATTCCGTTTTAAATTTTCCTCGGAGTTCAGTGTTTTTGTGTTTTTAATTTGATTGCATAACTATCTAAACATACCTAATATTGTGGACTTTATATTACTCCAACCTTCAATTCGAAATGAGTAATTGTTAGACTATTGAGGTACTTTCAAACAAAGAGATTGGAAAAAAATGCTGCTCAAAACTCTTTATTTACGTTTCATATTTTGGCCTTTTAGATATTTTGATTCAAGCGTCATTGGTGATTCTTGAGAAGACAGAGCAAGCATATGGCTTACAAAATTGATGATTGAGATTTCAATTGATATTTTAGACTATGTCTTTCTATGTTGATATGTTACTCTATTATTTCAGGTTAGGGTGAAGATTGGCACCTGTTAAAATGTTTAAACCCACTGCATTTGCTTGTACCTGTCCTTAGTCAGAAACCTGATGTTCATTGGTTGTTGTTGTTTTAATGTGGTTCATATAAGTATTCTTCGTGTTTTTATATAGATTAGTCCGTTGATTTTCCTGCTTGCAGTAGTATTTTCTTGGACTTTCTATAGCTTGCTGATTGGTGGGGGCCAATTTTCCGTGTTTAAGACCGTTCTTTGACCAGAATGGTATACTTTTATAAATAATGACCTGGACGTTGTTTCAATTGCACTCATACAACATCTGTTTATATCTCTATATGAGATATCTAAAAGTTCCCAAAGCTTCACAAACTTTGTCACAGGATGCAAACACTAACTTTCTAATTGTTTTTACATTGACAAATCAACAATCTATGACCACCAGAGGTTCTTTGGTGGAGGGCGTTTTACTCGGTCTTTAGTTTTCTATGTTGTGCTCTCTGGACTTGTTTGCTTTAGCATGCCAGAATATGGTAATATCTATATCAGTACGAACTTCAAACTGTATTAACAAGCAAAAAGTAAAAAATACAAGTGGGTTAGGATAAAGATCTGACATTTACGCTGATAAAAATTATAACATTCATTATTCCGTGGCATTCAGATGTAGCTATTAATCAAGATTTCATGATTGATCGAAAGTCAATTTAAAGCTGTTGATAAAGTAAAACATCACTAGGGTTGCCGTAATTGATGCCTTGCTAATTAGGTTCTTTGTAACGATAAGTTATTAAAAATTTTCAGTCAATTCAATTTATCCGACAATTTAGTATCTTGAAAAATGTATTAAGTAAAGATTGTGTTAAAAAATAACGATTTCACGGTGATCCATTTAAAAGTAAGCAACATCAGGAACATTACTGTTTTAATTAAGTTTTGATATTTGACCATAAGTCAGTGATGTCTGTTTTTTTTATGAGTTTGCATCAATAGATTACGTTTTACATCCAATATTCATACGTCATTTTTTTTAATTTTTTTTAACGAGAGTTATCAAAATGCGGGTCCCGTAAAATGAATTGGTGATTAATACCGCAGAACTTTTACAAATAACTTGCACATAAACTCATATAGTTTGTGATGTTATAATCCCATTGTAAATGCGTTGATCGTATGTACATGTATAATAAATGTTTCCTTTTACAAATAGAAAATATCATAGTTAAATCAGTAAACAGAGGAATAAATATAAAAATAACTGTTACTTGCGTTTCAGTCTTCATTCTGCAGATTGTTTTTTTCTTGAAACTTAGTGTGACGGTATAAAACGTCGTGTGTATTGAAAAATGCTTGATTATAAATAAATGCAAAATTGTCCAATTATCTTTTGAATGCATCAAACACAGTTTAAGAAATATTTTGCTCAAAACAAATGATTACATTTTCATTAATGTTTTTTAAATGAAAGTTTTCGTTTAACCAGAAAGAAACCAACCACAAGGGATTTAGGATAATCCGTTTTGAACGGTATTGTTATAATCATTTGTAAACTGTCGTCTTGAAATAAAAAGGGATTACATAAGATAAATTGATTTTTTTTTCATACATTGTTATTTTCACTTTGATTATTGGAATCAGTTTATCTTGATGTTTAGGTTTGTGTGCGCTAAGATTCTCGTTAATTAGATGACTGAAAACTAAAAATTAGACGTTGGTATAAAAATCATCTTTTAAATTACCAGTAGATGTAAGAGTATGTTATTGAAGATGACTTCAAGGTCAATGCCTCTTGTCAAAGGCACAACACTGTCCTCCTTCGTTTGGTCGTTGGATCTTTAAATGCGTTATTGCAGTATTATAACATACCTTTAGCACGGTAATTAATTGCCGTCTGGAGGCAAATGAGGAAATCCCATTGTTAGATGCGGTTTGCAGTATCATGTTGAGCACTTTTTTGGTGATCCTTTTTTCATTTTAGTGCTTTTGTCACCATTTATATACTTTCAGCACATATGAAGTTTGAAAAATATTTAATGAATGAACGCCAGCTAGAAGTCTCTAACAATCATACGATAAAAGAGGATTCGTGATTCATAAGAAAGTTTGGTTATAGAAAAATGTAAAATAGCAAAATTGGAGAAAGTTTCTAATCAAATTGCAAAGTCAAAATCTAAAACGAATCAAACGAACTATTAAGAAGTGTTAAATGCCTTATTTGGTAAGGTTTACGACTGGTATAATCGAATGATACAGCAAGTCTATTTCGGTAACAGTTTGCAGCAGGTGAGTACAAAATCGATCTTATTCTTTAACCAGGCTTTGGATAACATGTTGATTATCTCGAATGTCTTGCATTTAATGAAAAAAGTAAAAACAAATTATAAATATTCATACGGATACATCTGATATCACAGAAAACTCTTAAAAGAAATAAAGTTATGAGTTACATTTTGATAAAACATTAGTTCTTTTCAGAATAAAAGTCTTTCATCTTTAAGATAACTGAAATATAAATGCAAAATCAATAAATGTGCCGTACAGAAAATAGCTTCTGTTTCCGTGTTTTATAATTGTTCGTCTTAGCATCAAAATAAACAATTACAACATATTAAGTTAAATAACATCTTAAAAACATTCATTGAGATTTGAGTAAAAAAAACAAACAATTAGTA